>CBVK0100752987.1:0-27975 GCA_900067695.1 Picea abies
GTCCAAACATCAACACTCCCTCTCAACGAGGGAGACATCTTACATCATGCCAAGCTTGTCTTTGAAGTATTCAAACTTCACCCTAGACTCATGACATTTGTCAGTCAGTCTTGGGAGACATCTCCCTCCCACCTGAACCGAGGAGAAACTCCTTTTGTGGCTCTCCCTCTGAGCCAATTAACCCTCTCTAAGATTAGGCTCACTTTGGGTCCGCATGCATATAACATCTCGAGTCTTTGTTATTCCTTGTCAAATCACCATGACTAGGACAAAGACCACACCAAGATCTTTCACCACAAGTACACACCTATGAGTGATTGTCATCCTAATGTTAACTGACACGTGGAAAAAACACTTCAAGCACCTTGAGTTCATATTATTCCTTATCATGATCAAGGAAGGGCTACGTCTCGGCCCATTTACCACAAGTGCACCTTTATGATAAATGTATCCTATCTCCCTGGGTCTATAGCCCAATCTAGGATAAGTTTCACCCGATGTTGAAACATCAACACTCCCTCTTAGCTAGGGAGGTATCTTTCCATAGTAGTACACAACTATTTTCCATAGACACTTAGTCTTTGCTAGTGGTACACAACCACCATAGTAGCAAAAGGTTTGTCACACATGGAACTCCCATGTGGAATTCTAGAGGCTACACCCTCTAGAAACACTAGGGTCAACTCCCATAGTCTATGACGTCAAGGGTCAACTCCCTTGACATGTCCTCATGTGCTCTCCACATGGGACGTTGGGCTATAAGCCAAAATGCACTTATCCCTTCTCGAATAAGTGTCCCACTTATCCATTCTCAAATAAGTGTCCTCACATATCAACTCAACTCAATTCATAGAGGAGTACGATCTGGAGAATGTTTGTCACACATGGCACTCCCATGTGGAATTCTAGAGGCTACACCCTCTAGAAACACTAGGTTCAACTCCCATAATGTGTGACGTCAAGGGTCAACTCCCTTGACATGTCCTCATGTGCTCTCCACATGGGACATTTCTTCATGTGCTCTCCATAAGAAACGTTGGGCTATAAGTCCAAACACACTTATCCCTTCTCGGACAAGTGTCCCACTTATCCCTTCTTGGATAAGTGTCATCACGTATCAACTCAACTCAATCACAAAGGAGTACGATCTGGAGAATGTCTTAGGAAGCTGCAAACATCAACACTCCCTCTCAGCGAGGGAGGCATTCTCTGCCACACCAAGTCTGTCACAGAAGTAGTTGAACTTCGTCCTTGTTTGGTAAGAACATCAACAACCTGTTCATTTGTAGGAAGGTACATCACCAGTACTTCCTTCCTCTGCACCATGTCTCGGATGTAATGGTACTTGATCTCAACATAGTTCGATTTGTCATGAAACACTAGATTCTCTGAGATCTTCACACAACTTTGGTTACCATAATGAATAATGGTGGAATCCAGCAAATGTTCAGATAAATATGCAAGGAGTTTGCGAAGCCACACTACTCCACATACTGACATACTTAATGCAATGCACTCTTCTTATACTGTGCTCAAAGCCACATAAGTTTGTTTCTTGCTACACTAGGAAACCATGGAAGATCCCAAAGTGAAGTAACACTCGAAGGTGCTCTTTCTGTCCACTGCGCTCCATGCCCAATCAAAGTCAATATATTCTTGCCATGTCGTATCAATACTGGAAGTATATCTTAGACCATGTCCAACTGTGCCTCGCAGGTATCTCAACACATGCTTCACAACAATCTAGTGTGCCTATTTGGACTAACTCATAAACTGGCTAAGTGCACTCACTGCATAGAAAATATTTGGTCTGGTGTTAACCAGATACATCAATGATCCAATCAACTGTGTGTACAGAGTCGGATCAATTTCTTCAAAATTGGAAAAAGACACACTTAGTTTATTCAGATTCGTCACCATTGGTGTAGCCACAGGCTTCAAGTTCAACATCCCAAACTTCTTCAATATATCAACTGTGCCCTTCCCCTGACTCGGGAAGATCTCATCAGTTCTCTGCTACACCTGATGCAAGAGCATCTCTCCACATCAGCCAGCCAGCCAGCAAGCCACGTCAAGCGCACGCAATAAAGCTGAAGAGAGGCGTCACCCTCATTTTGATTTAAAATTGAATGTAATTAAATGTTTAAGCTATTGAGCTGTGAAGTCGTGCCTTTGTGTATGAATAGGGTAGATAGGCCTTTAATGTTTGTAAGGTTGAGATCTAGATCCAGATGCTGGACTAGACATCCCATTCAATGTAATTGAATAGGGTAGGTAGATTGGAGGGAAGAGCTCTAAGAGCCCCCTCATGTAAAAGATCAATTGTATCTCATTTTGTGATAGGGAGTAGTAAATCGAGAGATGAGAGAGAATCTGCGGGTAGAGAGCAGAAAAGAGAAGGAGCCGAGACCTTGTTACAGGCCGTGCTCAGGAACACTTTGTATAAATAGGCGTTTGCCATATTTAATACAAATAGCTGTTTTTCCTGCATGACTATGTGTTTAACGAATGTCTGTGAGTGTTTTTCATATGATATGAATGTACGTTGTAGATGTATGTTGTAGGTTTTCATTTGCAGGAGTGTGTTTGATTTCCAGGTTTGAGGTTCTTTGTGGTTTCATGCCAAGAGGGCGTGACAGAGTACTGCGGTCTCTGAATATCAATGTACAGAAGCACTTCTAAATTCTGCGGGTTCAGACAAAGACGTGTTGCGGCACAAGAACTGGAGTCAACAACTCAGGGGAAGACCTCAGGGTTGTTGAACACCTTGGAGGCAACGTTGTGGAGAAAGAACACAGTTGCAAATAGAATCTCTGAGGAGGTCTGTGAAGCTCTGCCAGATGGGCATCGAGCTAGTGCAAGGAGTGCACAGGGGAAGAACTCCGTTGTGAGTTCAAGAAGAACCAGAATCACTGAGGATTCTGAAGAGCTCTGCCAAGTGGGCATTGAGTAGATGTAAGGAGTGCACAGAGGAAAGAACTGTTGAACGTTCTGGGAGGAGATACTCTGCCAGGTGGGCATTGAGACATTGTGCAGACAGGCATAGAGAAGAGAAGAGAATTCTTTGAGTTCTGGAATTTAGAGGAAGAATCCACTGAAGGATCTTCACAGGGTTGTTGAACACCCTGCAGACTCAACAAGAAGTTGCTTGAGGCAGAGGATAGCCAAGAGGGCATCCAAGTATTCTCCATCTGTGGGAGAAGAAAGAAGGATAAAATCCCTTAGGGGTTTGAGTGTTGAGAATCTTAGGAGAGATAGCACTGTGTGTGCGTGAAGACTCTGCGGAGGTGCATAAGTCAAAGAATCCCTTGGGGATTCAAGGATAAGCTCGGGAGGAGTAGTTCTTTCAGCGCACGGAACTATAGTTGCAAGGAACACAGAGGTCGAAGAACTCTTTGGAGAGTTTAGAGTTCTCCAAGCTCAGGAGGAACAGCATCGTGGAGAATGCAGACGAGGCTTGAAGCCGAGAGCTCGCAGAGAAGGAACCAGACAAAGGTCGAGGCCTTGAGTTTTGGTAAATCCTCCCAAGGTTGGGAAGAAAGTGTCCAAGCTCAGGAGGGAGCACACAGCCGTCAGATCGGCTGGGGAAAAGAGATCTGGACCATTGAAGATTTCACGTCCAGGAAGGAAGCTTAGGAGTGAGCGCATAGGAAGAATGGATCTTGACCGTTGGATCTTGATCCAGAGACCTGACAGCCGTCGGATTTGTCAAGAGTTGCATGAAGTTTAAGCTTCGTTAACAGGAGGGTGAAAGTCCCGACGAGAGGCATGGCCATCGGGATATCAACATTCGAGATATCAGAGCTCTCGAGGTCGAGGAATTTGGGACATTTCAAGTCTCGAAATCGCAATATTGGATCAGAGTCGTCCATCTGTTGGGGACACGTGGCGGAGATCCAGATTATAGGGGAAAGTCCCGATAGAAAGTCAAATCGGCGCATCGGGGTTCGACATTTCGAAAATCTTGAGGACAAGACTTCTGGAGCATCACAAGTCCCGAAATCGCGAGAGGCGATCAAGACCGTCCATCTTGAGGGGATGTGTGGCAGTGATCGAAGCTTTTGGGAAAGGTCCCAATAGGAGAGCCATCTATTTGGGAAATCGGGGATCGGGATATTGGGAATCTCGTGGACAAGGGGTTTATGCATTTTGACATTGCGATGTCCGAAACCCCGATAAGAGATAAGGCTATGGTCTTATGACAACTGGTCACATGGACTAGAGCCTAGCCAGGAGGGGCTAAGGTAGGAAAAATTGTTTCGGCATTTCGGAGATTTGGTGATCGGGAGATTGCGGCGATAGAGGTTCGTGACATTGAGGATCGCGAAACCCCGAAACCCGAAATTAAGTCGGGGGAGTTCATGGTTGAATGTAGAAGACCGTGAGGCAAAAGAAAAAGACCTGTGGATCGGGTTTTTAGCATAGATTCTGGCAGGGAATCGGAAGAGCCGCTCCGGCTCAGAAGTTAGAATTCGAACGATCCTTAAGACCGGGAGGTCAGCGTAGAGGCCTTTGCCGAGGCAGAGGGTGGCGGTCTGCGTCAAAGTGGTATCAGAGCCTGATTCTTCTCTGTATAATTCATGCGAGGGAGGCATAAGAGGTAAAGAGCACTCTGATACACATCAAGTGGTATCAGAGCTTGATTTTGTTTGTATATTGCAGACAAAGGAGGCAAAGAAAGAAGACAGAGTGTTGGAGACTCTGTGATGATTGTTTGCAGGTAGGCAGCAATCAGGAAAACAGTCAGCAGAACTGTAGGAGGAAGCTGGAAACACTCGAGGTACAGAGTGACAATAGCAGGTTTGCTAGGAGAACAGACAGAGACAACAACATGGCTACTGAAGGCCATAGATATGCTGGAAGGAAAAACTTAGATATGTGGATCCAAGAAGATATAGATGAAGAGCTCGCTAATATAAAGAAAGAAATAGAAAAGCTTGCATTGTAGATATAGCAAAAAGCCAAGCCAAGATGGGTATATGAATGGCCCATGAAGAAGCCGAAGATAAATTGGCCAGTCAAGGGGTTAATGGCTAGAAGACAACGTAGGCTGTTAAAAAGGTGGTTGAGGCATACTGAAAACCTCGACGGACCTAAGGAAATGGTTCAGATATGTGAACCAGAGATTGGGAAAATTCTCGGTGAAGAGAATAAAATGGGATTAGTTGAGGATCTCAAGAACTGTCAGGAGGGCAGAGAAGAAATTCCAGTTTACCAGGTGGGAAATGAGTTGAGACTGTCATGAGGACAGCCAGGGAATTTCACATTGCCAGCTGGGCAATGAAATGAGGTCACTGTGGGATCTTGAAGACTGCCAGGAGGGCAGTGGAAGCATCTCAAATTGCCAGGTGGGCAGAGATGAGCATTCGAGACTATCTGAGGGTCTCATGAACGCAAAAGTGAGTGGGAATCAGCCAGAAGAGTTGACAGAGTAGATGAGACTATATCAAAGTCTCATAAACTCAAAGGTGAGTTTGGATCAGCAGATGCAGCTAACAGAAGAAGAAGATATGAGGAATCTTCTGATGATTGGAGGAATTGGAATATTCCTACCACTTAGCCCAGAGGAGGCAGAAGTCTGTGTTGTAGATGAAGCAACAACAGCAACAGAACAGTCAGTTGAGACTGTCAGGGAAAACAGATTGGAGCAGATATTTGAAGCTGCCCAAGCAAAAGAGGAGAATGGGCATTCTGAGGAATGGCCCAACATATTCAGCCAGGAAGCTAAGGAAGTTGTAGCACTGAAGCTGACAGTAGAAGAAGCAGAAGAGGATGATGAGCATTATGAGGAATGGCTCAATATTTTCAGCAAGGAGACTAAAAAGACTGCAACTAGGGAGTTTGCAGAAGAAGAAGGAGAAGAAGCAGATAGCATTAGTTTGGCTGATCTGTATGAACATATTGAAGCCCTAGAAAGAAGGGTGAAGGTGCAGAGCATGCACATCCAACAGGTGAGGTTGGATGTTGATGATGAAGAAGGCATGGGAGATCATGAAAATCTGCCCATGTGCCAAAAAAATTTGCAGCTGAGGAAACTGCATGAACAGAGCTAGCCACTGGAGCAGCTGGACTGAGTGATAGAAGACATCAGAAGGCTGATGATCCAGTCAGCATAAACTGTCAGCAAGGAGAGGCTGAGTAGAGGGAAGGAAGCAGTAGCAGCAGCAGGGAGATGGAGTGGATGAACAACTCCAGAGGATGATTTGGGATCCAAGAGGATTTCAACAGCTGAGATGGGAAGCTCATGAGCAAGAGCTCATGAATTTTGCAGCTGAGGAGTATGATGCAGGAGCATCTCTCCACGTCATCCAGCCAGCCAGCAAGCCACGTCAAGTGCACTCATTAAAGCTGAAGAGAGGCATCACCCTCATTTTGATTTAAAATTGAATGTAATTAAATGTTTAAGTTGTTGAGCTGTGAAGTCGTGCCTTTGTGCAGGCATAGCGTAGATAGGCCTTTAATGTTTGTAAGGCTGAGATCTAGATCCAGATGCTGGACTAGACAACTCATTCAATGTAATTGAATAGGGTAGGTAGATTGGAGGGAAGAGCTCGAAGAGCCCCCTCATGTAAAAGATCAATTGTATCTCATTTTGTGATAGGGAGTAGTAAGTTGAGAGATGAAAGAGAATATGTGGGTAGAGAGAAGAAGAGAGAAGGAGCCAAGACCTTGTTACAGGCCATGCTCAGGAACACTTTGTATAAACATGCGTTTTCCATATTTAATACAAATAGCAATTTTTCCTGCATGACTATGTGTTTAACGGATGTATGTGAGTGTTCTTCATATGATATGAATGTGTGTTGTAGATGTATGTTGTAGGTTTTCATTTGCAGGAGTGTGTTTGATTTCTAGGTTTGAGGTTCTTTCTGGTTTCATGCCAAGAGGGCGTGACAGAGTACTGCGGTCTCTGAATACCAGTGCACATAAGCACTTCTGAATTCTGCGGGTTCAGACAAAGACGTGTTGTGGCACAAGAACTGGAGTCAACAACTCAGGGGAAGACCTCAGGGTTGCTGAACACCTTGGAGGCAAGGCTGTGGAGAAAGAACACAGTTGCAGACAGAAGCTTTGAGGACATCTGTGAAGCTCTGCCAGATGGGCATCGAGCCAGTGTAGGGAGTGCATAGGGGAAGAACTTCGTTGTGAGTTCAAGAAGAACCAGAATCACTGAGGATTCTGAAGAGCTCTTCCAAGTGGGCATTGAGCAGGTGCAAGGAGTGCACAAAAGATAGAACTGCTGAACGTTCTGGGAGGAGATACTCTGCCAGGTGGGCATTGAGACATTGTGCAGACAGGCACAAAGAAGAGAAGAGAATTCTTTGAGTTCTGGAATTTAGAGGAAGAATCCACTGAAGGATCTTCACGGGGTTGTTGAACACCCTACAGACTCAGCAAGAAGTTGCTTGAGGCGGAGGATAACCACGAGGGCATCCAAGTATTCTCCATCTGTGGGAGAAGAAAGAAGGATAAAATCCCTTAGGGGTCTGAGTGTTGAGAAGCTTAGGAGAGATAGCACTTTGTGTGCGTGAAGACTCTGTAGAGGCGTGGAAGTCAAAGAATCCCTTGGGGATTCAAGGATAAGCTCAAGAGGAGTAGTGCTTTCAGTGCACGGAGCTATAGTTGCAAGGAACGCAGAGGTCGAAGAACTCTTTGGAGAGTTCAGAGTTCTCCAAGCTCAGGACGAACAACGTCATGGAGAATGCAGGTGAGGCTTAAAGCTGAGAGCTCGCAGAGAAGGAACCAGATAAAGGTTGAGGCCTTGAGTTTTGGTAAATCCTCCCAAGGTTGGGAAGAAAGTGTCCAAGCTCAGGAGGGAGCACAGCAGCCGTCGGATCGGCTGGAGAAAAGAGATCTGGACCATTGAAGATTTCACATCCAGGAAGGAAGCTCAAGAGTGAGCGCATAGGAAGAATGGATCTTGATCCAGAGACCCGACAGCTGTCAGATTTGTCGAGAGTTGCACGAAGTTTAAGCTTCGTGAATAGGAGGGAGAAAGTCCCGACGAGAGGCGTGGCCATCGGGATATCGTCATTCGAGATATCAGAGCTCTCGAGATCGAGGAAGTCGGGACATTTCAAGTCTCGAAATCACGAGATTGGATCAAAGCCGTCCATCTGTTGGGGACACGTGGCGGAGATCCATATTATCGGGGAAAGTCCCGATAGAAAGTCAAATCGGCGCATCGGGGTTCAACGTTTCGCGAATCCTGAGGACAAGACTTCCGGAGCATTAGAAGTCCCGAAATCGCGAGAGGCGATTAGTACTGTCCATCTTGAGGGGACGCATGGCAGCGATCGAAGCTTTCGAGAAAGGTCCCGATAGGAGAGCCATCTATTCGGGAAATCGGGGATCGGGATATCGGGAATCCCATGGACAAGAGGGTTATGCATTTCGGCATTGCGATGTCCGAAACTCCGATAGGAGATAAGGTTGTGGTCTTATGACAACTGGTCACATGGACTAGAGCCTAGCCAGGAGGGGCTAAGGCGGGAAAAACCGTTTCGACATTTCGGAGATTCGGTGATCGGGAGATCATGGGGATAGAGGTTCGTGACATTGAGGATCGTGAAACCCCGAAACCTAAAATTAAGTCAGGGGAGTTCACGATTGAATGTAGAAGACCGTGAGGCAAAAGAAAAGGACCTGTGGATAGAGTTTTTAGCAGATATTTCGGTAGGGAATCGGAAGAGCCGCTCCGGCTCAGAAGTTAGAATTCGAACGATCCTTAAGACCGGGAGGTCAGCGTAGAGGCCTTTTCCGAGGCAGAGGGTGGCGGTCTGCGTCAACACCTCTAGTCCCAAGAAGTATTGCATCATACCAAGGTCATTCGTCTCAAAATTAGAAGCCAACGCATACTTTCATTCAACAATAAGGCTCTCTGTACTAGTGAGTAATAAATAATCTACGTAGAGGGCCAAAATCAGGGACTCGCCATTAACAGTCTTGTAGTACAAGCTAGGATCGACAACACTTTTTCTAAAGACCAAAAATCATCAGGTGTCCATCAATCCTTGCATACCAAGCTCGAGGTGGTTTCTTGAGTCCATACAAGGCCATCTTCAACCTGCACACATGAGACTCCTTCTCATGTATCACGAAACCATCTGGTTGCTCAATGTATACTTCTTCCTCAATCTCCCCATTGAGAAAGGTTGTCTTTACATCCATCTGATGTACTCTCTAACCAATGGATGTTGCAGGGGAAATAATCATTCGGATAAAAGTGTATCGAGTAACAGGAGCAAATGTCTCCTCGTAATCTATTCCCTCCACCTGAGAGAATCCTCTAGCAACAAATCTTGTTTTGTGCCTCTCGATGCTCACGTCAACCATGTGTTTGATCTTGTAGATCCATTTGGAAGTCACTAGAGACTTCCCCTCGGGTCTCAGAACAATATCCCACACATCATTCTTCATGATGGATTGATACTCCTCCATTGTGGCATCTCTCCATACTAGTTGACTAGATGCATCCTCATAACAAGAAGGCTTAGAATGAATGATGTGGCTCATAGTTGTAGCATAGCACAAATATATCTGAGGTCTCTTGCTCTCTCGAAAGGTACCATGAGGACCTGCATGTCCTTTTGCCTCCTACAGAGTCTGGTGATCCCATGCAAGTATTTTCTGTTAGCGACATTATTTGTCTTGGGCTCAAAAATACCCAGGTCTGCAGGTTACACGGGAAGCGCCCTAGCGCAACACGGGAGAATCTCTTTTCCGATCACAAGTCAAGTGAGCAGGTGAAGTTTTGATGTCAGCAGCCGAGATCCACCTACAAAACTGATCGACGTGCATCGGGATTTCGGGGCTGCCAAGTTGCTCAGGATTTAGCACGAAGGATAGCACCAATAGTTCAAGGCAAATCTGGGTCGTCCGATCTAGTTGAGACAGGTGGCAGTCAGTCGGCGTATCGGGAATCGGTGTTTCGGGAGACGAGGAGCCTCCCATTCTTTACAGCTGAAATCGTTGATCGGCGAAACGCCGAAAGCACCTTTGGAGCCAAGCCCACGATCCCAGCACCAGGTCACATCAAGCGAGCCTGTAAATGGGAGCAACCCCCCTTTTATAATAGCGAATACTATCTGGGCCATTCATCTGAAGGGTGCATGGCACACATCCGTGTCACGTCAGCATTTGGAAGTTCAAGGGGTGAGCACACCTCGTTTTTGCACCTCCCGAAACCTCGAACCCCGAAACGCCGAAAGCACTCTGGAAGATAGACGTAGGGTCACGACCCGTGGTCACTTGAGAAAGTAAAAGGGACTATACAAAGGGGAGGCCAAAAGAGCTGAGTTGAGTTTCAGAAGGGGGCATTGTGTTCTCCAGATTCCGGTTCGACGTAATCTAGATCCCGATACCTGCTAGGAATGAATGAAGAAGAAAGAGGGTGGTTGAAACCTCCCCTCACTCATTAATTGCAAAGTATGGGTGTCTCGGTCGAAAGCCTGCCCGAGATGGTCTTTTGTACTGGTTCTTTTCATGGAAGCCACGCTGAGTCCTCGACTCGCCAGGAAAGCCTGCGCACACTAATTCAACATTTAAGGGCTCAGCTACCCCCTGGCGCGAGCCATGCAGAATTAAGGTGGCGTATGATAGAGGAGTGTAGGCCAGATTTGATTGAAGAGACTCCTCATCCCGAAAGTCCAGTAGGCCTCTATTGGGCAAATGTTTAGGAGTATATGTACTTAGTTTTGATATTTTTCAAGCTATTGATGGTAGAGCGAAGCTCCCGATTGTAATGTTTTAACAGAGACTCTAGTTCTTTGGTTATGCATCTTTATGTAAGATTTCTTGTTTAATGAAAGATAGTTTCCTTATTCCATCTAGTTTTCATCTCATACTGAGGGAGTTCATGATTGACTGATTCACATGAATTATTGCAGTTGTGTTATAATAAAGGATTTATTTTGGCACTGTTGTATTCTCTGGTTTTCTGCGTTTGAATGTAAGAAGATCTCGCGTTTAAATGCATTCTCCTACAATATGCTAGAAACCTGATGTTGACAACAGATCTTTGCATCTCTCTGATACAAGTCTTCCCCCTACTCACCCTTACTACAACTCACTGTCTAGAGTATGTCTAAGACCTCACTTGCCCATGCATGCCTGACCTAGTTTCGAAGTTGAAACAATATCGTCCGAGTTTACTTCCATTCGATCACCCCTTTCATACACAAATCGTGACATAAACTGATGGGCGTCGGGCTCTACTCCTGCTGCAATCCAGGAGTGACTTCCGTCGCCAACATTTCTAGCGCCGTTGTCGGGGATGAAGTTGAAAATATTCCCTGGGATTGAACGACATTGAGCTTCTGATTCTGAAGGTGCATTAGGCATCATAGCCCTTGAAGATTGCTACTGTGCACCTAGCGAATCCATTGTGACGACTCCACTGTGGCGAACCTGTCGTGGAAATTGTGGCTTTCAGAGGCAGACACACGCGGTCCCATCCACAACTGCCTCTCGCTACACTTGTGACTGATTGGAAGGTGGTCCTTGGAAAAGGAAAGGCCTCTGAAGGAGAAGCTATCGCCGCTGAACCAGGTAATCTGCCATCTCCTTCTGTAAGAACTCCATTTTCTCCTCCTCAGTTTCCTAGCAGACTGCTTTCTGAAGTTTCCCATTTCCTGAATTTCAGGAGTGTTCCTGTTGAGGTTTCCCCCCCTGGTCTGGGATTAGAGGGAGAAAACCTTGTCACTCCCATTTCTCCTAAAGTTGCACCTTGGCGTAGACCCGGGACCACAGAAGATTTCCCCACTCCTAGCTTTACCGCTCCTCCTCTTGTTACTTTTGCCGCTTCTGCGCGAAGGGAAACATCAGCCGACTTAAGCTCGCTAGCCTTCTCCCTAAATCCCCTATTGTTTCCCACTCCCCTTAGAAGCTCATCCCCAATATCCCCTTTTCGAGCTCCTTCTCCTCCGAGTTCTCCTCCACACAATATCCCTATGGCAAGAGCAAATCCCCCTATGACTAGAATGGAGACCATTATAGCTTCTAGGTATGCTCCCCTCATGCTACCGCAGCCTCTCAATGCCCTCCCAGCAGATGGTTACCTCAAGCAGTTGCCCAAGTTTACAGGTGAGGGGGACATAACTGCAAAAGAACACCTAGAAGCCTTTTACTGTTTCACTGATGATAATGTCATCATGCATGCAGATGTATGGATGAGGATTTTTGTCCATAGCCTTCAAGGCGAGGCTAGAAAATGGTTCAAGGCCCTGCCTCCTGGATCTATTGATGGGATAGAAGATTTAGATAATGCCTTTTTGAGACAGTGGGGAGATAAAAAAGACTTCATGTATTACATGACAGAGTTTGGGTCTTTGAAGAGAAAGGAAGGAGAGTTTGTCTCCGACTTCTCCAAGAGATTTAATAAAATGTACAACAAAATCACTGCTGAGATAAAACCCTCCGAAGCTTCTGCAAAGATCACTTATGCTAGCACCTTTGATCCCGATTTCTGCCTCCTGTTGACGGAAAGAAGAGCCACTACTCTGGCCCATATGCAAGATGCAGCCGTGGAGGTAGAATCTAATATATTGGTTGTTGATCGACTCAGGAACACTGTTGGTAGAAACATATCCAGGCAGAGGCCTGAAGCTTCCTCATCCAGCTCCTCTCCCCTGCCCCTTCAGACAGATGAGACAGCTAGAATACTAAAGTCACTTTTTGCTAGAATGGAAAGGTGGGAGTTAGAAGGGAAGTCCATGTACAGAAATCCCCAAAATGCTGATGGTAGAGGTTTCAGGAGACCTGATAACAATGGACCACGGGCCTTCCCAATGGAACAAAGGGAAAAAGATAGAAAAGATCAAAGGATTCAAACCCCTATCCAAAATAACATGGTTACTCATGAGGGAGGGGAGGAGATAGATGAGTTCGACCCCGAAATTCATTGTGTTGAAGAAGCTCCTCCTTTTCTCCATTTGACTCAGTCTGCATATGAAAAATCCCTGATGAACATCCAAATCCATGAGTTAGGTAAGGGAGAAATGGTCGGTCACACCTCTAACAGGTACAATCTCAGGTCAATAAAGAAAGAAGGAGACTTTGACAGCCAAGACCATCCCCTCATAGCAGAGAGGCCTACTAAATCCGCAGCAGCCACTACTAAAGAAAAGAAAACTCAGAGTGCTTCGCCAACAGCCAAGGAGCCTGTCACTGAGGTAAGGGAAGCTCCTAAGCCTATCCCCTCCTTCAATTTTGAGCATGAGATTCAGAAGATTAGAATTCTTGTACCCCTATCTGAACTCGTTAAAAACGAAGATTTCAAAAGGTCCCTCTCCAAGTTGCTACAATCTGAGTCCCCCCAACCTCCCTCTGACTCAGTGAACCTTCAAGATGAAAAGCCAACAGTTGTCCTAAGGCCCATGGTAGAAGATAGAGATGATTCATCCCCTCCCTTCTACACATCCCTGAATATACATGATAAAGTGCTGCATAATTGCCTCATGGATTCAGGGGCTTCCCATAACCTTATGCCCAAAATAGTAATGGAAGAATTGGGACTGGAGGTGACAAAAACTTATCATGATTTGTACTCTTTTGATTCAAGAAGAGTGCAGTGTCTAGGAGTCATCAAAGACCTAGTGATTTCTTTGTTTCAGCTGCCCATGAAGAGTGTGGTCATGGATATTGTGGTAGCTGACATTCCCCCCAAATTTGGCATGATGTTGTCTAGATCTTGGATTAAAAAGATTGGGGGAACATTACAGATGGATCTCACGTATGCCACCATTCTAGTCTTCAGAGGGGAACAAAGGCGGTTATATAGAGAAGCTCAGTTGGCCTACATTGTTAGTGACGAAACAAATCCCACCAATCACCCCATCTTTGCACTTGACACCGACTTGGGGTCTAGCTTATTGCAGCTCACTGATGCTCCTGAAGACCCTTTTCAAGTTAGAAAGCAGCCCAGTCTTGATTATCCAATTCCCCCTCCAACCCCCTCCGTGTGGAAGATGTTTTTCGATGGAGCTTCTTCTAGTGAAGGCGTTGGCGCTGGGGTGGTTTTCATATCACCTTGTCAAGAGGCCATATCCCTGTCATACAAGCTGGAATTCGAAACCACCAACAATGTGGCAGAGTATGAAGCTCTTGTTCTGGGTATGAGGGCCGCAAAGGAAATGGGAATTAAAGAAATAACAATATTTGGAGATGCTGAGTTGATTATCCAGCAAGTCAGAAATGCTTATCGTGCTAATAATCCTCGGCTCAGGAATTACAGAAATGAGGTATGGGACCTGATTGACAATTTCTTCTTGGCCTTTAACATTTCTTTCATTCCGAGGGGGGAGAATACTTCAGCCGATTCTTTAGCTGTCTCAGCTAGTTTGCTCAAAGTTCCTCTGCCGCCTATGGTCAAATATGATGTTGAAATAAGATATAGCCCCTCTGTATCAGATAACGTCAAGCATTGGAAGGTATTTGAAGATGACCTGGAAATCGAAAAATTTCTCCAATCTGTTGATGACTTTTCTGCGTTGCACATTGATCAGGATCCCAACCTGGAAGGTGACCCTCACCCTGAGGTGTTTTTAAATAAAATTGCTAATCACCAGATTATCCAGCGTCCTAGCAATCACATTCCGAGGGGACTAATCCCTTTAGAAACACTATTCGATGGGAATGATGTGGCCGTAAAGGGTAAGGTTTCAAATGAAGATGTTGATACAACCGAATGCAACATTGGCACATAGGAGGAGCCTAGGTTTGTCAAATTACCAAGTAGTTTGACCAGAGAACAAAGGGCCGAATATACTGAGTTGCTGAGAGAGTTTGATGATGTGTTTGCATGGTCATACAGGGACCTTAAGACATATGACACATCCGTCATTGAACACAAGATCCCATTGAAGGAAGAAGCTAGGCCATTTAGGCAGAAGCTAAGACAGATAAATCCCATCTTGCTGCCTATCATGGAGAAAGAAATGAAGAAGTTGCTAGAGACCCAGATTATCATCCCCTTGAGATATTCTGAATGGGTGGCCAATTTGGTTCCGGTGAGGAAGAAAAGTGGAGAAATCAGGCTTTGTGTTGATTTCAGGAACCTGAACAGGAGCTCAAAGAAAGACAATTACCCCCTACCTAAGATGGAGCACATACTGTAGAGGGTAACTGGTGCATCCAGGATATCCATGATCGATGGGTTTTCTGGCTATAATCATATATCGGTCATGCTTGAGGACAGGGAAAAGACATCCTTCACCACTCCTTGGGGCACATTCATGTATGCCAAAATGCCTTTTGGATTAATGAATGCAAGAGCAACATTTCAACGAGCTATGGACATAGCCTTCATCAGGGAGAAGGACCAGTTTGCGGTAATCTATCTAGATGACATCACGGTCTTCTCCAGGTCAGACAAGGAGCACCGCTTCCACTTGAGGAAAGTTTTTTCTGAAGTGTCGGAGGTTTGGCCTATCCCTAAACCCCAATAAATCTTTGTTTGCTATGAAGGAGGGGAAGTTATTAGGCCATATAGTATTAGTAGAGGGAGTGAGGATTGATCCTAGCAGGGTAGAGGCAATTCAAACCTTGTCACTTCCTAGATCTAAGAAGGAAGTTCAGGCCTTTTTGGGGAAGATTAATTTCTTGAGGAGATTCGTCTCAAATTTTGCTGAGTTGGTGAAACACATCACAGCCATGCTCAGGAAGGGAAATGAAGTGAAATGGACCGCTAAACCCAGGGAATCTTTTATCCAAATAAAAAGGGCATTGACTAAGGCACCTGTGCTGATCAGTCCTGACTATTCCAAAGAGTTCCTAATTTTCTCTTTTGCTTCTTTTGATACAATAGCAACGGTCTTGTTGCAGAAAAATAAGGAAGAGCAAGAACAACCCATTGCCTTCTTCAGCAAGGCATTAAGAGATGTAGAGATCAGGTATGAAATCATGGAAAAACATGCCTATGCCTTAGTGAAAGCTCTCAAAGATTTCAGAGTCTATCTCTTGCACTCAAAAGTAACCGCATACGTTCCTTCGGCTTCTGTGAAGGACATCCTTGTGCAACTCGATATAGATGGGAGAAGAGGCAGATGGATCGCTAGAATCCTGGAATTTGACTTGGAAATAAAGCCCACCAAGTTGGTTAACGAGCAAGGTTTAGCCAAGCTACTGGCCGAATCCAATTACGAAGCCTTGGGCGTTAGTTTCATCAATACCTGCTCAGGAATTCAGCAAGCTGAGTTGCCCAGTCAACGCTCTCAGGAAGGCGTATTGCTGGCAGAGTGTGCCTGGTATCGTGACATTTTGTACTTTATGCAGGAGTTGAATCCCTCAGATGGAATGTGTAAAAGTAAGGCAAGAGCTTTGAATCTCAAGGCAGTCAGATATTGCCTCATTGGGCAAGTTTTATACTGGAGAGACCCTCTAGGAGTGCTGCTAAGATGTCTGAACCCACCAGAAGCCCAGAAAGTTATGTTTGATTTCCACAGAGGCCTTTGTGGGGGGCATCATTTCTGGAAGACCACAACTCACAAAATCCTCAGGGCTGGGTATTACTGGCCCACTTTATTCATTGATGTCAGCAGAGAAATTAGGGTCTGCATCAAATGCCAAAAGTTCTCAGGGAAACAACATCTTGGGCCACTACCACTGAAGCCTGTGTAGCTTCAGCACCTTTTCAACAGTGGGGGCTAGACTTTATCGAGGAAATTCATCCTCCCTCAAGTGGTCAGCACAGATGGATCCTAACTGCAACAGATTATTTCACCAAGTGGATAGAAGCTGCCCCCACCAGAAGTACATCCCACAAAGTAATTATCAGCTTCCTGGAGGACATCATAGCCAGATTTGGTTGTCCCAGCAGGATCATCACTGATAATGCTTCTTCTTTCAAATCTGAGCCTCTCATTAAGTTCTGTGAGTAGTTCCATATCTCGCTAATTCACTCCACCCCCTATTATCCCCAGGGCAATGGTTTAGCAGAGTCCTCCAACAAGGGCCTGATAAGGATCATCAAAAGACTATTGGAGGACAACAAAAGGGCCTGGGATTCGAAGTTGAAATTCGCTTTATGGGTTGATAGAGTGACAACGAAGAAATCCCTGGGCACCTCGCCTTTTCAGCTAGTTTACGGAGCAGAGGCAGTTTTTCCCACTTAGCTCACCTTACCTGTGGCAAAGTTCTTTCAAGATTATGAAGAAGAGTTGGATCATATGATCAGAAGGATTCATCAGATAGTAGAAGTACAACAGATCAGGGAACATGTGAGGGACACAACTCATAGCCATCATCAAAGGGTCAAACAGGCTTTTGACAGGAAGGTCAGGAAGAAGGAGTTCGAGATCGGGGATTTGGTACTTAAGTGGGATGCACCCAGACAGGATAAGGGCAAACATAGAAATTTTGATGCCCTCTAGATCGGCCCCTTCAAAATCTCTGAGGTCTTCTTAAATAACATGTACCAGTTGCACGATCTGGAGGGTGAAGAGGTTTTCAACAGCCTAGTAAATGGGCATTTTTTGAAGAAATGTTTTGTTTGAGCCTTAGACGGCTCCTTTGTTTGTAAATATTGTCATTTAGTTCTTTGTTCATTTTCTGTTTGTATATTTTCTGCTTAGTAAATGACTCCATAGCCCAATAGCAAGGCACTAAAACTGTAGAATGAGTTCTTAGAGCATCACAGATCCCCCATGGAGCCTAATGTTAGCGACATTATTTGTCTTGGGCTCAAAAATACCCAGGTCTACAGGTTACACGGGAAGCGCCCCAGCGCAACGCGGGATAATCTCTTTTCCGATCACAAGTCAAGCGAGCGGGCGAAGTTTTCATGTCAACAACCGAGATCCACCTACAAAATTGATCGACGTGCATCGGGATTTCGGGGCTGCCAAGTTGCCCTGGATTTAGCACGAAGGATAGCGCCAATAGTTCAAGGCAAATCTGGGTCGTCCGATCCAGATGAGACAGGTGGCAGTCAGTCGGCGTATCGAGGATTGGTGTTTCAGAAGACGAGGAGCCTCCCATTCTTTACAGCTGAAATCCCCGATCGACGAAATGCCGAAAGCACCTTTGGAGCCAAGCCCACGATCCCAGCACCAGGTCACATCAAGCGAGCCTGTAAATGGGGGCAGCCCCCCTTTTATAATAGTGAATACTATCTGGGTTGTTCATTTGAAGGGCGTGCGACACACATCTGTGTCACGTCAGCATTCAGAAGTTCAAGGGGTAAGCGCACCTCGTCTTTGCACCTCCCGAAACCTTGAACCTCGAAACACCGAAAGCACTCTGGAAGATAGACATAGGGTCACGGCCCGTGGTCACTTGAGAAAGTAAAAGGGATTGTACAAAGGGGAGGCCAAAAGCGCTGAGTTGAGTTTCAGAAGGGAGCATTGAGTTCTCCAGATGCTGGTTCGATGTAATCTAGATCCCGATACATGCTAGGAATGAATGAAGAAGAAAGAGGGTGGTTGAAACCTCCCCTCACTCATTAATTGCAAAGTACGGGTGTCCCGGCCGAAAGCCTACCTGAGATGGTCTTTTGTACTGGTTCTTTTCATGGAATCCACGCCAAGTCCTCGACTCCCCAGGAAAGCCTGTGCACGCTAATTCAGCATTTAAGGGCTCAGCTACCCCCTGGCGCGAGCCATGCAAAATTAAGGTGGCGTATGACAGAGGAGTGTAGGCCAGATTTGATTGAAGAGACTCCTCATCCCGAAAGTCCAGTAGGCCTCTTTTGGGAAAATGTTTAGGAGTATATGTACTTAGTTTTGATATTTTTCAAGCTATCGATGGTAGAGCGAAGCTCCCGATTGTAATGTTTTAACATACACTCTAGTTCTCTGGTTATGCATCTGTATGTAAGATTTCTTGTTTAATGAAAGATAGTTTCCTTATTCCATCTAGTTTTCATCTCATACTGAGGGAGTTCATGATTGACTGATTCACATGAATTATTGTAGTTGTGTTATGATAAAGGATTTATTGTGGCACTATTGTATTCTCTGGTTTTCTGCGTTTGAATGTAAGAAGATATCGTGTTTAAATGCATTCTCCTACAGTCTGCTAGAAACCTGATGTTGACAACAGATCTTTGCATCTCTCTGATACAAGTCTTCCCCCTACTCACCCTTACTACAACTCATTGTCTGGAGTATGTCTAAGACCTCACTTGCCCATGAATGCCTGGCCTAGTTTCAGAGTTGAAACAATATCGTCCGAGTTTACTTCCATTCGATCACCCCTTTCATACACAAATCATGACATAAACTAATGGGCGTCGGGCTCTGCTCCTGCTGCAATCCAGGAGTGACTTTCATCGCCAACATCTTCCTACCTACTGCAATATCTCTTGAAACATTAATTGGAGCTACAGGATCAATTGGCTCAATTGTCTCCCTCTGAAGGGGAATGTCATATTGGACCTTATTTGACATATAAAGGTTTCCTCATGAAACCAATGCATTGGTTCATTCATCTGACCATCAGAGGCACGTCGGGATGAATTCTACACCATCTTGCTTGTCTGTGTGTTGAAGCCTGGCTGCTTCATTTGCACCATGTCTCAGATGAAATCCTGGAAGAAGCCTTTGAAGCCTCACTGCTTCGATGATCCGGATTTTATGAGCAGAACAAAATGAATAAAAAATATTAAAAATGCTTAACATAGAATAACAGAGATATAGTAAAACAGGTTTTCTATTCAATAAGGAAATAAGTTGAAACTGTAAAATGCAGCAGAAAACAAGCTTGCTGGAATGGTGGCGGCTTATCTCTGAGAAGATATGTGACGGTTGCGCTCATTCACAAGAAGATGATTACAATGAGGCTATGAAGGCATTTTTTTACAATAAACAAGAATGTCAAAAACCCTAGACATCCAAAAACGTAACCCTAGGAGATGAAGTGCCAAAAGTCATGTGGGCCCCGTTTGGGTAAGTTAGTACATCAACTTTCAAGGGTCGTAACTTTTGCATACGATCTTCGTTTTAGGCGCACGATAGCCCGTTGGAAAGGTATCATTGAGGAGATTTATTTTTGGGGCTCAATCAAAGACATTGGCTATCATTGAGAAGATTGATCCCGAAAAACCTTCATTTAGGCCCTCAAAATGGCCCCGAAAGTTAAAAACTGTTAAAAATAGTAAATTGCCAAAATTGTCAGAAAATTGTTTTGAGCGAGTTGGAAAAGGTGGGTGGCCATCGACATCCACCTGGATCAATCCTCCCTCCTTAGGAAGCAATGGTATCCATTGTGTTGATTTCCCCCATCAGATGAGGAAATTTCTGTTGAATTTGGCCCCGGGTGAGCCACTTGCCTTGGTGCAAGAGTTACCCTGCTTTGACGACTCGATAAAGCTAGATCCTTTGTTGTCAAGTGCCCTTGATCTGTGTGTCCACAATCTAATCACTGGATGCCTATTGCATGCAGTCGGGGTTGAGATATGTTGGTTTCAACTTCTCTGTTATCTCTGAGGTGTCCAATAATGGTGGGAAATATGGTCAAAGGAAAGCCACGTTGAAGATTGGGTGCAGGACAAGGAAAGGGGGAATGTTGAGCTTAAAAGCACTATCACCCACAACCTTGGTGATGGTGTACGACCCATAACGAAGTGGGAGAAGCTTCCCATGGGGCCCTGTAAGGAATTATTTCTGTAAGTGCAACCAAACTTTGTCTCCCACCTGAAACTTATGTGGCACCCGATGTTGATCATGGCACTCCTTGTACTTGGCATTAGACTTCTGTAGAATATCCTGAACATGTTGGCGGATGTTTTGGATCCGTTCAATGAACCGGGTGGCTTTGTCAGCTTCTGGTGGAGCAGGGGACAAGTCGGTTGAGGTGGTCACCAGGGGTAGTGCAACATCCATGGGGCCCAATGGTTGGAATCCCAACCCCACCTGAAAGGGGTTGTGGCTAGTTGAGCTATGCAGGGCTTGGTTATAGTTATGTTAGACATAGGGAAGACTCTCATCCCATGTGTGGGGGTGTTTTGAATTGTACATGCATAAGATATGTACGATCATTCGATTGACGACCTCAGTTTGGCCATCTATCTGG
The DNA here is from genome assembly GCA_900067695.1 of Picea abies. NCBI lineage: Eukaryota > Viridiplantae > Streptophyta > Pinopsida > Pinales > Pinaceae > Picea > Picea abies. The sequence goes on from CBVK0100752987.1 coordinate 21,010, forward strand.
GGGTGAAAGGCAATGGATTTGGTGATCTTGGTGTCCAGCAGTGACCAGAGGCTCGACCAGAGTGTGTTGGGGAACCAACTATCACGGTATAAGATAATGTTTTGTGGGATCCCAAAATGTACCCATACTCGTTCAAAGAAGAGCTTGGCAGTGGATTCTGCTGTGATGTTCTTCTTGTAGGAAGATAGAATCGCCATCTTGGAAAAGTGATCAACAACCACAAAAACACACTCATTTCCCCTCTTGGTGGACGGGAGGCCTGACATGTAGTTCATTGAGATGGATTCCCATGGCCTGTCAGGAGTAGGTAGAGGGGTGTACATGCCCTGTTTCTCAGTGGTCAGTTTGGAAATAGCATAGATGATGCAGGACCTAATATACTTGTCGACATCCTATCGAAGTTTAGGCCAGTAAAAATGTTTTTGCAACACTGCCACTGGCTTTTCGATGCCAAATTGTCCTACCACCCGACTGTAGTGAGCTTTCCAAATCAATTTCGCACGCTCGCTTGATGGAATGCAGAGATGTCCCGGAAGACACAAAAACCCATCTTGAAGATGGAAATTAGTGACCATTGAGTTGGCGCCTAACATTTGGTAGGTGGTGGAGAAGTCAGGGTTTGTCTTGTAGAGGTGGGGCCATCCGGAGGTCTTGTGGCCACAAGAGTCTACCACAGTGGTGAGTGTCGCGACTGGAGGTTGGCTGAGGCAATCAACAACTCAGTTGGTACTGCTTGTTTTATACTTGATGTTGAGGTGGAACTATTGTAAGTATGTGGACCACTTCTGATGGCGGTTATTATGCAATTTTCCTTGGGTTTGCATGGACTGTAGTGGCTTGTGATCAGTGTGGATGACTGTCTCGTTCCCAAGAATGTAATGTCTCCACTAGCAGAAGGCTTGCACAATGGAGTACATTTCTTTATCGTAAGTAGGGTACTTACGGACAACATCTGATAGTGTCTCACTATGATATGCCACGGGGTGGACGTGTTGAGTGAGAACGATGCCCACAACATAGTATGAAGCATTTGTCTCGATCTCAAAGGGATGTTGCAAGTCCGGTAATGAAAGTACTGGAGATGAGCACAAATGCTTCTTCAAGTCATCGAAGGCTTGTTGTTGGGACATGCCCCACACAAATGATTCCTTGCCGCCACCCCTGGTTACTTGGTTGAGGGCCCATGCGATATGAGAGAATCCCAACATGAACCTGTGATAGAAATTGGCGAGGCCCAAGAAGCTCTGAAGTTCAGTGAGCGTGGTTGGGGCTGGCCAATCACGGATGACCCAGATATTGGTTGGATCCACATGCACACCATGTTGATCAACAATGTAGCATAAGTAATGGACCCTGTCCATGCCAAAGGAACATTTTTCCAAGTTTGCATATAGTTTGTGCTGCCACAGGGTGTGTAGAACCAACTGAATATGCTGCAAGTGTTCTGCCCAAGTTTCCCTGTAGATGAGGATGTCATCCAGATACACCGCTACAAAATTATTGGTGAAAGGTCGTAGGATATCATCCATCATCCTCATAAAAGTTGCTGGAGCATTTGTCAAACCAAAGGGCATGACCATCCATTCAAAAAGACCTTCTTTTGACTTGAAGGCAGTCTTCCATACATCTATCTTTTCTATTGGGACTTGGTGGTAGCCAAACTTCAGATCAATCTTACTGAAGTATTTGACCCTCGTGAGTTGATCAAGGAGGTCGTCAATTCGGGGAATCGGGATTTCAGACTGTGATTTTATTCAGGGCTCGGTAATCAATGCAGAGTCGCCAAGTCCCATCTTTCTTCTGCACCAGCACGATTGGGCTCCCACAAGGTGATGAGCTGGGACATATGTGCCCCATGTGGAGTAGTTCTTGGATCTTCCTCTTGATCTCCTCATTTCCTAACAAAGAGCGGCGGTAGTCTAGCCAATTGGGTAGTGGTGCGCATGGGGTTAGATCGATGGGATGCTTGACCTGGTAGTGCAGAGGTACCCCAGTAGGAGAGGAGAAGATATCTTAGTATTCTTCCATGACCTTATCCACTTGCTTTTGTTGTGTGGAGAGATCGACCACGGAGGGTTTGGATGTGGTTGCAATCTTTCGCTCACCTTGAGAGAAAAACATGAAAAAGACAAATTTCTCGGTCTGAGAGATGACCTTTCTGCATTGCTTGACAGAGATCATGGAAATAACACTAGGAGAGACTGCCTCGGGTATCCTGTACAATTAACTGTTCAAAGTAATAATAACACTATGAGGCATAGACTCATATACAACATGACATTTCCATAAATAAGGTTGGCCCAAAAGAAGGTTGGCCCAAAAGAACATTACAAACTTCGAGAGGAGCAACATCACAAAATACCTCGTCTTTGAAGGGCTTGATGTCGTATGACAATCGACACTGTTGGCTGATGTGGAGATTGCTTCATTGGCGGATCCATCCAATAGTGTAGGGTTGTGGGTGCGGCATTGTCGGCAGGGTCAACTGCTTGATGACCTCTGTTGAGATGAGGTTCTTCTGGCTACCGCTATCAACGATGAAGTGTAGTGGGGTGCCTTTTACCCACACCTGTGAATGGAAGAGGTGCTCGCCTTCGTCTGGCTCATCTGGTTCACCAGGCTGGAGCTTGGTGGTAGCAACGGTGGCACTGGGTTCCGCGTTAATGATCCATCTTCCCCTTTCTAGTTTTGACTCAGAGTCAGAACCCACATCTAATTCAGAGGCTTTCACTTTGGCCACCAACGACTGCTTTGAGCGACAACCAATAGTGTTATGCCAAGGGCTCTTATGGAAGTCACACCACTTCTCGATATCTTTCTTTGTCTTTCTGGTGTCCTTCTTTTCTTGCAGATTGGACTGGTTGTCCTGATATTGTCCATCGTTTCTCTGTCCTTTGCTCTGTGGGTTGGGGCTGCCCCTTCCTAACTTTTGCTGTGAGGGGTTCCCAGGCCCAAATTGTCGTGTCTTTTTTTTTAGCTTCTACTCGATTTTGACGGCATATCGGTAGGTCGCGCCCAAGGATGAGATGTCTAGAAATTCCATTTCGGTCTGGATGTATCTATGCAGAGCACCGCGATACTTGAGCACCATCTGTTGCTCCGAATCTTTGATACCCATCTTGGTGCGCAAGGTATGGAAGCTATTTGTGAACTCTGGGACTGCTTGGTCTCTTTATTGTCACAGTGTGGTCCATTTGGTATACAAGTCGTCATAACTTTCGACAGAGTAGTATTGTTCCTTAATAACATCCTTGAAGGATTCCCATGTGGTTGCGATTGTAAATAATGAGGGTTTCTCTGTTTCCTTTTGCCCAAAGAAACTTTCCCACTAATCTTTGACATGGGGAACAACTTTGAGGAGTGCAAAAGTAATCTTTTCTCTATTTGAAAAGTTATGGACAGAAAAATACCCTTCTAGTAGATTCAACCACTTGTCTACAACATCTGCGTCTATCTGACCTTCAAATATAGGAATATCGAAGTTGATTTGTATCTTGAAGGGGGCAACGTCTTCACTCGAGAAAGATGTGTCGCCTGTTGGTAGTCGCCGAAGGATTTGCGTGAAACTATCCATCATTTCGTTCCTCTGTAGCGTGAGGGCTTCCTCAAGCAACATTTTGAAAGGATCTCCTGTCCTGTCATCTTTCTTTTCTCCTGCCATGATAGGTCGCTTGGGCGTGCGAGAGCTTTTGTCCTCAAGAGAAACAAGCTCGAGACCCAATTCTTTGTACCATGAATCGTTGGGGACATGCATTAAGACGACAAGGAGCAGACTATTCTAATACCACTGATCCAGATTTTATGAGCATAATGAAATGAATAAAAATTATTAAAAGATGCTTAACGCAAAATAACATACATTAAAATTGGTTTTATATTCAACAAGGAAATAAGCTGAAACTGTAAAATGCAGTGGAAAACAAGCTTGTTGGAATGGTGGTGGCTTATCTCTGAGAAGAGATGTGACGGTTGTTCTCATTCGCAAGAAGATGATTACAATGAGGCTCTAAAGGCCTTTTACATTAAATAGGAATGTAAAAAACCCTAGACATCCAAAAACCTAACCCTAGGAGATGAAGCTCCAAAAGTCATGTGGGCCTCGTTTGGGTAAGTTAGTACATCAACTTCCAGGGGTCATAACTTTTGCATACAATATCCGTTTTAGGCGCATGATAGCCCATTGGAAAAGTATAACCCAAAAGAAAAACTTCTGACTGACTCAAGTAAAGTCCTTTGGCAGTCAATTGGGCCCCAAATCCCACAAAAAACGTCGTTTAGGGCCTCAAAACAACCCTGAAAGTTTGGAACCTGAAAAACTGTTGAAAAATTGCCAAGGTGTAAAACTGTTTTTCGAGCTAGTGGAATAGGTGGGTGGCCACCGATATCCACCTGGATCAGGGAGCTTGTGAGAGACATCAATTTTTCTAGGAGGGGGATTCTTCTCTCCTCCGCCACTTGAACTACGGTTGGTAATTTTCCTAGTTGGGTGAGCCATTGGAAAATTGCTCTAAGACGTGGTGGTTTTAGGAGTAACAACTGGAGACTGGGCACTCTTTTCACTAGGACCCTTTCCTTTTTTCTTGTAAAACTAGTTAGTACTACGCATTGTTTCCAAGTCACTGGCATTGTGTATAGGAGAACCTTGGTTTTTATCTTTATTTTCATTCAAAATAGTATGAATGAATGAGTTACTCAATCCTATTGATCATATGTTTCACGAAGATTTTGTTAGGGTCAAACCCCTTTATCTTTTCAACATAATTCAGATTTGCATTGTTGAAGTGATTCACAAACTCATAAATTTTGTTTATGTTCCTGAATATGAAGTCTCCAAGTTTACATGGTAAGGGGACGAATTGCTTTTTCCATTTTTCATGGAAAAAGTGCAACCAGGAATTGTATTGCCTTGCCACTTTCCTAATAAACAATTTATCAAATACATGGTATGGAAGAAAAGAGGGATTTTATTTGGAACAGAAGATCTTGATAACACTATGGTTTTCCATTTGTTCTATTGTTTCTCTTTTCTCCAAGAATTTATTAGTCTGGTAAGATATCTGGGGGTATTTTTACCAAACACCAGTCCTTTGAAGATCGAGACAAAATCATTGTAAACTTCATAAAAATATAGAGAAATATTATGTCTGCACAATGCATGATACCAAAAGGTAACTCGATCTATTTCACAGTTTACCCTCTTACACACAATCAATTTTGGAAATTGACAACAACACACTATCGCAAATACCAAATAGGAACCCATAAAGCATTTCTTGTCCCTTTTGTAATGTGATAATTGGGATGAGATTTCAATGGAAATAAATTTTCCCCAGTCAAAGATATCATGTTCTTTAACTGTAAAATGTAAAATATAAAATATAAAGAATCATGTGAGAAATAATGACGATGCTTTCCTGACCTGTCAACCTGGTAAACAACCAAGTGATTTCCTGAAAGGGGTTTTTAAAAGAGTCGACCTGAATCCTAGTTATATCTTCTGGAATAGACGTGGGGTTCTCCAAATATTATGGCAAGAGATCTAACCCATTTTCATGTTTCTTCATAAAGTCTCTATAGTCTTCTCCTTTGAAGGTAAGTGTTGGCTCTGGGAGCTTCAAAATCTTACAAAAAACTTGTGGTGACAGGGAGATGGGGGAATGATATTGGATTTGTATAATTCATTGGCTCAACATGTACTTCTCAACACACCATGCAACAAGTTCTTTGTAGTCAAATACCACAGGAACACACCCTGCACGAGCAATTCCCAATGTCCAGATTACCTCTTTTTGTGTAGGAGGAGATGAGTAATATGAATATGCTTTGGACCACTAAAATTTCCAGTCTTCATGACCAAAAATATTCAAAGTATCACCATAGAAATGTTGTCTGTCTGTTGTTGCTTTAGGTTGATGAGAGTATTCTATCAACTGGGTAATAATTTGAAATGAATCCTTTCAAAGAGATAACCATAATATAACCTTTGGAAAATTGTGATTTAATGCAATTTAATGGAAAAATCTCCCCGATCCATTCATTATTAATGACAATATTTACAGAGCCTACATGATCAGTTATTATCATTAAACCACACTAAATGCATATTGGGAAAAGCACGAAGATGGTGGGGGTGGACAAGATAAATTTGAATTTGGAGCCTTTTGTGAACCCGACAACCTGGGAACCTATGAGCCCACAGTTGCGAATGATAAAAAATAATCTAAAGTGTTGCAAAGTGGTCGGTCAGACTTGTATACAAAAGAAATGAAATACTTCGGGGCTCGGTACCCATGACAAGTCTGACAATCATAATGCGGATCATGGGCCTTTGGGTGCAAAATGGAGATCGTGGAACTTGGAATATGAAGTCTTGAACCCGCGAAGTTGCAAAAATGGTTAAGTATAATATAACAAGGCGGTTGGTCAGAATCATGACATAGGAACATGGATAGAGATGAAGACCTATGAGTCCGCCTACCCGTGAACCCGCCGACTTTTGAAATATGACTGAGTATAGTATCTAGAAAGGGAAATGAGAAGGGAGAAAAGAAAATGGGAATGAGGGTAGGTATATAAGAGGGAAAATAAATGGAAAAAAGAAGTTGGGAAAATAGAAAAGGAAGGGAAATTTAAGAAGCAAGAATTGATCTAAACAATTACGTCCACCAGAGAAATTTCTAGTTCCTTCCTTTATTATTATCCAGCAAATGAAGGGATACAACCTACAGTACACCCATTGTAACTTCCTCTTATTTCTCTCACAATATACTCTCTCATAATAGAATATTCGCAATGATACATAATCGTAATACATTTCCCTCATAAAAGAGGGTTTCCTTCTAGGGGAAAAAACCCTAACACAACTTCTACTGTCAGATCTGTGACCTTATAATGAATGGTCCAGATTTACTATGAAATTATAATATACATTTACAAAGAAATTTTTCCTTCCAGGGCCCGCTTTCC
>CBVK0100752995.1:0-11759 GCA_900067695.1 Picea abies
CACTTGGAAGAAACCAGATATGGATTACAGTGATTAAAATTATATCATTTTCCCATGATCAAGATAGCTAAAGTAGTCATAAACCATATACAAATTGATATACACAACATGAAACAAAATGTCGATATAATGAAAAGCTAAAGCTGTGACAAAACACCAAATTCTGCTTCAGTCTGTATTAAAACTCCATATCCTTGTTCTCCCATGAATGAGGATGAACATTATTACAAAAATGATAGGTATATATAAGTCTCTCCACAGGGTAAAACCTCCCTGTGGATAATATCAAACAGTTTTACATAATCTGGGAAATATCCCAAAAATCAACTAAACTAGGAAATCAAAATGCAAATGAAATCTTTGAAATATCCCCTAACTGCCCATTTACTCAACTGCAATTTCGAATTTACCTGCAATAGAACACAATTATCAAATTAGAGAGATATTTTAGTAACAAAATAATAAAAATTTGATCCTACAGACTTAGCTACAGAATCATTTGATTATGTAGCTAGTCTAAAATAGCATACAGGACCAGATAGAGATCAAATGAAATCTTTTTAAAATAATCCAATTTAATTTTCTTTTAATAAACATTGAAATCAAATCACTAATGGTTCAAATGAGTTTATTATGAAAATCAAACAAAATTGAAAAGGATCAAAACAGGATAAGAATGCTCTGTTTTTTGTTGCCATAAAATATGGTCAAACCATAACAGGACTGTTTCATATCAAATGAAATCAATGGTGAATCATATTGTATAAGATACGATGTAACACAATCATGATATAATCATAATTGAACACAATCATAATCAATTTGTTACGGCTGTAACAATGTGCATAAGATTCATATTGTTTTAATCAAATGCAAATATGGAAAAACTGTTACGATTATAGTCAAAATGAAACATGCATAACAGCATTAACCAAATTTTTCCATAGACTTCGATCGCTGAGCGTTACACAGTCAACAGACAGTATCAAAAATAATGATCACAACCATCAACAACAGTGATAACCATAAACTGGGCAATGATCAAATATTGAAACAAATCGTAATCCTAGGCATAATCACTTTCGCTCCCAAATCAACTTTAAACAGTATATTTGTTGCAATATGAATCGGACTGATAACACGGTCAAACAATGCGAATTGATTAGTTGGATATAATAGTTATGACTCATATCTATTTGCAATTTGGTTATGCCTTAACAGAATGGTATTCGAATTGGTCAAAAGACATGGAATCTAAAATCATAACAACTAACCATTATTGCCAACCATATCGTATAGAATATAACCAATTTCAAATTGAAACATTGACTGTGTTTGAAATTGAAATACCAGAAATAGAATTATGTTTAGAAAAGATATCAACAACTTCAATAAGCAACAGAGTATCCAATTGAAGCCAAATTAAAACAATCAAATCCATAATACGATCAATTGAATCAAAGCTAAATCCAATCAAAACTAATTTGGGAAACGAAATTCGATTAATCAAAACAAAATTATGCATACAGTGCATGCTTATGTGTCAAAATAAATCCACGCTATACACAGAGCTTATGAGTTTGTCATATAAACAGGTGATAGTTATACCAGTGAGGCTGCTCGAGCTATGCCAGCTTTGAGTTCACAACCACTGTAGCAGACTCCACATTCTTAAACAAAATAGAGCCTGTTGTTCGTTGTTTCTTATCGGTGGTTGTCGATTTAGCCTTTTGACTGGTGAGTCTTGCAACTTGATCCTCGAGAGCATGAATTATGGACTGTAGCATTGGCACATCAAGGTAATACCTTTCCAACCATGAGCCACACTGATCACATGGTGGAGCAGCTGATTCAGATAGAACGGAAGGGGGTTTTGATGAGTCACCAGGGGTTTCACAAGGCATTTTGATGGCTGGATAATTAGGATCACTTTGCAAGCAAGGTGGTAGGTTTTTCACAAAATCGTATGCGGGTTTGTCACACAGACCTTCTGAATAGGGATATTCACTTGCCAGGTAACGTTCAACCTCTGAGTCAGAATCTTCACTCACCATAATAGGGTCAGGGTTGACAGGAGGTCTCAGTTTGTTTCTTTCCATGCGAGAGATTAATCGGGCATTCTTCTTACCTTTAGAATTCGCATTAGGTTTGGTCTTAGGATTTTTAGCCACAAGTTTAACAGTTTCTACATCTTTGGTCACATAACTGGGTAGGTCAGTAGGTGAGTTGGGTAGGGGTTTAGGTAACAGAGCACTGTAAGGCACAGGGGGTACCGACTTTCTCTCGCTCACCACAGGTTTGTCAACCTGTGGTGGGCTTGAGTCATCAAAATTATTGCGTTTAAGAAAACCATTCCAACAGTCTCGGTGTAACCCCAAATGACAAACCACAAGCATTTTAATTAACCCAAAGTGAAAAAGACTGTTATCGGCCTGGTTCCATTTGTATCTTTTAGACATTTTAAACAGACTCCTATTGAAGTAATAAGGCATATTAATCTCATAGACCATGAAAACCATAAGTAGTCGAAGGTGGTACACGAAAACGAAACCATACTGGCCCTCGCAGGTGATGAACTACTTGGTTATCATCAACAAGTCGTGCCAACGTTGCTTGAGCATATTCGTGGGAAAACCTTTGTCACAAGAGCTCACCCTTTGTGACTGTAAGAGCAATGTCCATGGGACATCTTCCACTTTGCAATTTTTTGACCATTTCTATCCAGTAGCAGGCAGACCGATAGCTAAACTGAGAAATTGCTCGTCAATTTCCAACTGCACATCCCCAACCTTGGCTCGGCAGCCATCAAAGGTTAATGCGAATTGCCGAGCCACACCAGGGTTAAATCCATCAAAATTTCGTATGAACGGGAGCCATCCGAATTCCTCAAGGTCACTGTAAGCACCGTCAAACATCAACAAATCCTGGCCACCATTGGGTTCAGCCCTCACGACCAGGGCCATGGTGCAGGCGCATGGTAGGGTTTGGATAAACAACAACACACAGGAGCAAAGATCGTTTGGGCTAACAGCTGTGAATGATGAAAGGGGAAGTGAATTAATGTGCGCGTGCGAGGGTGGTGGGATTATCACCGCCATGCAACATAGTAATGGCAGAGTACAACATTGTTCAATCAATCATAATATCGTTTAAACCATATTAATCGGCCAACCCAAAAATTTGAGCAGTGGATAATTATATCAATGTGCCATTAATCAATGTAAAACCAAAACCATTATATCAATGTGCCATTGTATAATTCAAACGAACGTTAAATCAAAATCCATATGTTTCACCAACGCGCCATGTGTATAACCTCAAACTACAGCCAATCAATATGAAATCATACTCATATGTTACCCATGCACTTGTTGCATAATCAAACATTTTGATCAAAGGTTTTTAAAGCATGGTGACAATAGATAAAATCGATAAGCCACAAGCTTATAATAATAAGGATCACATCATATAAAAATCAAAATCAACCATGACCCCTATATAATCGAGTATAACCCATAAATTTTCATGCTCAAAGCCTTATCAATCAAATAAAAGTCAAGTTGCGCAATCGAAGTAAGAATAGGCAAACTTTTCAGCCACATGATAAACCAAAGATAAGGTGCCACTCAAAACATCAATAAAAGATCATGACAGTTCAAATAATGCTGGAGGAGTTTTCACGCTTTCAGTCGTGAAAAATAAATCGAGAGAAATTTGCAAGTGTCGCAAAAAATGAAAATATCGTCTATTTGCAAAAGGCGACGGTAATTTGAAGTTCAGAACTCATAGGTGTAGGCAGCTTTTAGGGCAATTGAAAAAAATTGAATTGGCTGCCAACAATGGTGACACACTGGGAGAAGCAGTTATCTCTGTCAATAGAAATGAATTCAAATTAGGACAGCAGAGAAAAATTCAACTCAAAAACAACAACCAGAAAATCGTACAAACATCATCATTTACTATCTTTTCCAGCGATGTTTTAAAATATGCAAACTAATAACAGTCTTAAGACCAGCAAGTCGCGATTTTTATGATAAAATCTTCAATACTGTTGGCATGGCCACTGCTGCCAGCAGGCGTCCATAGCCTCGAAAGGGTTGCCATTTAACCCACTCGGACACTTGTATCCTGTCAAGAAGCTTTGGATCAGAGTAAAGGACTTCTAATGAGGTTTCTTACAATTTTTTACATATTTTCGTATACCCGACATTTCTTCGCTGCCAGCAGGCCTGTTCAGTACCCCGACGAAGTTGTCTTGGTGCCATGCTTGTATTTACCCGCTGCCAGCGGACCTGTTTAGTATCCCGGCGGGTTTACAAACACTTCCCACAGCTCTTATTAACATTTTTATTTTGTTTTTCTTTTATGTATAGCTGAGCGGGGTGACGCTGAAAAATCTTGGTATTTTATCATAGTTTTTTAGACCTCATCAGAATTTTTTTTATTTTTTTTTGACACTGTCCTTTATCCAGCTCCAGAAATGTTTTATTTCTAAAACAACTTACTATGATAGGGAGACATCCTTTCTGATTCATTCCTTTACGAAAAAGGGACAGTGTAAAAATATAATAGATGATCATGACAAACTTTGCTCAGAGATTGAAATTTGTAAACTTCTTTCAAACAACAAAATTTTCCAACATAAATATCATTTTTTTTTAGTAATATATCACTGATGTTCGTACAATCTTTCAGAAGTTGTTTCAGCGAAGAGATTTTCCCATGGTCTTAATCTGAATGGCTCAGCGCACAAGTATGCATATGTTTCAAAAACACAAAAAATTGATCAATCAAATCAAAATAAAAAACACAAGGAAAGGAAAAATAAAAACAAAAGGAAATATTTACATAATATAGAAGGGTAGAAATCAAGCAAAGTATCTTTTCAGGGCTTGGCCATTCACTGGATAGGTGTCAAGATGCCCTTCAAGATTCTGCAATCGAAAGGAACTAGGACCCAACTTTTCAGCAATCAAAAATGGCCCAAGCCACAAATTTTGAAACTTGGTGTGTTCACCCTTCCCTTTGTGTGGTTTGTCCCACTTTAAGACGAGATCGCCTACTTCAAAATTCCTATCAGAAGCAGAACTAGAATCGAACCAGATTTTAATCTATTGTTGATGTTGGTCTAACTTACGCTTAGCTTGGGTTCTTACTTCTTCTAACTTTATCAAAGCGTTAATACGACATTCTAAAGGGGGACAATCTTCTTCTTGAACTTTTTGTGACAATTGGAGTGAAGGAAGAAGAATGTGAGGTGGCATAATGGCTTCTCTGCCATAAACGAGGAAAAAGGGGGAGTTACCTATAGCAGCTTTGGGTGTTACCCTATCAGCCCACAGTGCATTAAGTAGTGCATTATGCCAGTTCTTGTGATTTTCAGCCACGGTTCTCTTGATAATTTTGATCAAGTTCTTATTTGTTGATTCTGCTAAGTCGTTGCCCTGGGGATAGTAACTAGCAGAATACTTCAGCTTTATTCCTTTCTCTAAGGTGAACTCACTCATTTCAAGAGAAGAAAAGTATGAAGCATTATCAAAGACTAGACAATTAGGGATACCAAAACGAGTGATGATATTCGAGTTTAGAAAAGAGAACTCCTGACTTGTGTTAACAGTTCTTAGTACGACGACTTCAGACCATCGAGTAAAGTAATCAGTGGCCGTCACAATATACTTGTGTTGTTGTGAGGATGGAGGGTTAATAGGACCTATGATATCAAGGTCCCATTACTGGAAAGGAGAATCAACTGAAACGGGTTGCAAGGGGAAGGCTGGCTTTTGCAATCACCCTGATGCTTTCTGACAAATGATACATTTATGGCACAAGGCATGGGTGTCCCTAAAAAGCGTCGGCTAGTAATAAATGACTCTTAAAACCTTATGAGCAGTGGTGTCACCACCAAAGTGACCACCATCTTCTCCTACATGCAACTTAAGCAAGACTTTTTCTGCTTCGTCCTTTTCAAGACAACGCATCAGTATGCCGTCGAAATTCTGACGAAACAGTATACCGTTAACTAGATGAAAGGAGGCAGAATTTAGTCTCAATGCTCTTCTTTTGGCTAGGTCAAGGTGGCGGGGTGCTGATCCATGTTCAAGACAAAATCTAATATCGTTGTACCAAGGACTTACGAGGTTTTGTGTGCAATAAATCAAACTCTGATCGCGTTGTTCTAGGTTTGACGTATCACTATCTTCTTGTTGTTCGATTTTTGAATCAAATACCAACTTACACAACCCTTGGCCTCTCATGATCTATGCTGGGGTGATTTCTAAGTCATACTCCTGCAAGGAGGTGACCCAATTGGCTCTTTTCTCTCCTAACTCCTTTTTCACTAACAAGTTCCTAACGGTAGGGTAGGGAACAATGACCTTCGTCCTTGACTTCAAAAGATATGACCGGAAATGCTTAACTGTCTTGAAAACAGCGTAGGCTTTCCGATCAACCGCTGGGTAATTAAGTTCAACGCCTTTGAAAGTAGAGCTCATAAAGGCGATGGGTACTTCATTGTTCTCAGATTTCTTCTGAGTTAGGAATGTGGCATAGGACCGATCAGAGGCAAAAGTATAGAGTGTAAAATCTTGAGAGAAATCAGGGCTCATGAGGGACGGAGCATCTATTATGGCCTTCTTTATAGCATGGAAAGCTTGGTTTTCTGTGGGTCCCCAATGATATTGGGTGCCTTTCTTAATAAGGTTCTGGAGAGACCTGACCATTTCGGAGAAACTGGGGACAAATCTTCTCACGAAATTAATCTGGCCTAGGAAAGACTGCATGGATTTTTTGGAGGTAGGTGGGGGGAGTTTAGCGATGACTTGGGTCCTCTCGGGGTCAATAATCATTCCATCACTAGACAGAATGAATCCTAGTAATTTACCCTGTTCTACTGCAAAGATGGATTTCTTGGGGTTCAAGGAGATGCCGTATTTATGACATCGTAGCAGAACGGCTCGTAAGTGAGCTAGATGATTGTCTTTGTTTCTAGAATAAATGGTCACATCATCTAAGTAGATTACTATGGAGTGATTGATTAAGCCTCTAAAATAAATGTCCATTGCTCTCTGAAAGGTAGCACCAGCATTAATCAATCCAAAGGGCATTTTGTGATAAGCATAAGTGCCCCACGGGGTACGGAAGGTAGTTTTTAATTGGTCTGGCGGAGACATCAAGACTTGGTTGTATCCAGAGAAACCATCAAGTAAGGATAACCTCTCAGAACTGGATACTTGTTGAAGGATCTGTTCCATAGGTGGGACAGGATAATTATCTTTGTCAGACGCTTTGTTGAGGTTCTGGAAATCGACACAAAGTTGAATTTCCCCGTTCTTCTTCCACACTGGGACGAGGTTGGATACCCATTGAGTGTGTCTAACAAGAAAAATTATTTTAGCACTTAGGAGTTTATTCAATTCTTTTTGTATGGTCGGTTCTAGTTTAGGATGCATTTTCCTCAGTTTCTGTTGGAAGGGTAAGGTTTGGGGCTTCATCGGGATGACATGTTGTATAATATTAGGATCAAATGTTTTAAGATCATCGTAAGTCCAAGAAAAGACATCCTTGAATTATTTAAATAATTTAACAAAATCATCTTTTTCTTGTCTAGAACATCCCAAGCCTAGATTGATACACTGAGGATTTTCACTAGTCCCTAAATTGACTTTTTCATAAGACAATGAGGAACTATTGGTTTTTCAATTGACCGTCGTTTTAAATTTATCTTCAAAATCATAAAACTTTTCTAGTCTAACAACAGATTTGGGTATGAAGTTTACCATGTCCGATAGAGCTTCAGGAGATTTCGGATTAGGTATTACCGTAAAGTCGTGCAAATTGTCGTCGTGCATTTGTTCATCTATCACAACGCCTTGAAAGGTTCCTTCCATGTGCAGAAAGTTAATGATCTGCCGATCATCATCAAATACTCTCCAGTTTGTGATATTGTCAAGAACAGATGGTCGAAACAATAGCTCCACGAAGAACGCGTTCGGGGATAAGCCTTCTGCAGGAAGAAGTTTAGAGGCAACATTAGCTAGTAGATCTGCTTCAGCATTATTTAATCTAGGAATGGAATTTATATTAAAAGCAGAAAATTTGTTCATTAAAATCCATACCTCAGACTGGTAAGATTTGAGATGCGGGGAAAGACAATGTATAGAATCTCTCACCTGCATGACCACTATCTCAGAGTCGCCGAATACAACTAGATTTTGAATGTGCATGTCCAAGGTATTTCTAAGACCTTGCAATAAAGCCTCATATTCTACAATATTGTTAGTGCATTCAAATTCTAATCTACAAGACAATAATGTCTTGTTACCTGCCAGATCGATAATGATGCAACCTGCACCAGATCCTTATTTAGACTTAGAACCGTCAAAATATAAAGACCAAATTTGATTTCCATCGGGCTCATAGGACTATTGCATAGAAGCTGTTGGTTGCGTACATGTTATGATCTCGGACTGCTATTCGGGATGGTTGGTATGTGAAGCTTCAGCCACGAAATTTCCGAAGAAGGTGTCCATCCCTTGGACTTCAGGTGAATCAGCTGGAGGTGTGTATGGTTCATTGGGGTCATTCAAGTCTGTTACCGTGAACTTGAGGTAACACTCACGATTCACCCTGATCTTGTTGGGCTTACTGTTTTCTGGAAGCCATAAGTGAGGCCAGTCCGTCGCGAAGTAACCATGTAGTTGCTCCAACCAGTCCCTGCTCAAAAACAAACCATATACTTATGGAATATGCACCACAATTATATCAATAACCTGATGAACCTTTGGGTTAGACGATAATCTAATCAATACATTTTTCAATTCGCCTATAACTTTAACATCTGTTCGATCAAGTTGTATGATTTTCAAAGAAGATGGTTCTACTTCAGCATTGATCTTTTGGCAGACAGACCAAGGCATCACATTTGATGATGCTCCTGATTCAACCATACAATTATGCACATTTCTATTGAAGATTTCGAAAGTTAAAAGAAAAGGAGGTACATTCTTGTGAGTAGCTTGTGACTTCTTACTCGCAGTTTCTAATGCTACTTTATCTACATTACTTGCACTATTTACATTATTTACATTATTTACAGGTGGTACAGGAAGGATTCCTTTATCTTGAGGATCTGGATTACTTTTTGTGGAAGTCTTCTGCGGAGCTTTGCTTTGCACAACCTTATTACCATTTGAATTACCATTCTTTCCATTGTCTAAAATATTTTGCAACATCTTCTGTAACAAAATTGGAAATTTCAACAACTCATAAATAGAAATGTTAGCCCGTAATTTTTTAAGATCTTCAACAACATCATAATCTAATTTAGGTCCAGCATTGCTCTGTTTAGTTTCTACTGATTTAGATGGCTTTGGAGGTAAAGTTGTAGGGTTCTCGGCAGGAGGTTTATTTGTTGTCTTACTCCTAGTGTTGTAAGGGTGAACAGTCTCGAAGTTAGCTTGAAAGATACTATCCAAGAATTGTCCAAAGATGTTTGGAGAAGACTCTTCTTCTTGAGTTGTTTCCTGCTCGACTTCCTCTTGAGGTATTTCAGGAGGTATCAAGTCATCTTGAGCTCCTAGAATTGTCTGAAGAGCGCATTGCAAACTTTCTAGGTTCAAGCCTTCAGGGTTTGGATTAGGCCGGTTGGCGGGAAAAGGCTTTTGGAAAGGAGTTTTGTAGGGTCCTTTACTCGAAGAGGCTTCTTCAGTCGACCTTTTTAAATCTATAACTTGATTAGATAATTTTTGCACAACTTTGGTTAAATTTTCCAAATCAGAGTTTTCGGGTTGTGTTTTGTTTTGTGTAGGTATGGGGAGAATTTCAATATTCTTTTTGGATGAAGGAACAGTCTCAGTTTCGTTGCTAGAAGAGTCCTTAAGACTAAGTGTGTCTTTTTCAATCTAAGTAGCCTCTTCAAAGGCTTCTAACAACGTGGCTTTTTTAGATCTTTTAACCCAAATAGCTATACTTTGATGTAGAGCTTTAGTGTAATAAGCTATTACAAGACTCTCGACGGGCATAGAGTCTGCAGGGATTCGATTTTTAAGCGTTAGGAATCTTTGATTAAAATCTTTAACTTTTTCTTTTGAGTTCATTTTTAAGCTTGAAAGATCCATGACTAAGACTTCCAGAGGTTTTCCATCTCCGAATTTTTTCAAAAAGCATGATTCAAACTTTTCCCAAGACATTATGGTATGGGGCTGTTGGGCAAAGTACCAAGTGGATGCATTACCCTCAAAGGTGTAAGGGAACAACCTACAGACAACATCTTCATGTTCAACGTTACGAAGTCTGATGGCTAACATAAATTTTTTGATATGATCTTCAGCTATCTGTTTTGAATCGGGATCGAGCTTAGGAAGCCATTTCTTCGGGTACTTAGGTAAAGGGTGCTGGGCTCCAGGTACAACTACATCATCCTGGTCCAACCAGGGTCTAGCAGGGTTGTTCTGATTTGCCATTGGGGAATTGGGTGTGGAAGGCTGAGAAGGTGGATTGCCTTCATCAGAAGAGGAATCTCCCCCAAAAGAGGAAGGATATGAAGGAGGTGGTGAAGGAGGTATCCCAGATCCTCCTGCAACAGGATTTAAGTTTGGATCTGGAGAATTCACAGCGAGGTCAATGTCACCTAACTGTTCTCTAATATCAGAGAAATCTAAAGGTTGACCCCACAGGCGGTTTGGTCGCCTAAGATTGGTTAAGGCACTATGTGTTTTGATAAGAGATTGACGAACGATCTCTTGGATATCACCACCTGTAGGATTAGGGGTTGCTGGCTCAACTGTGATTTGCGGATCTTCGGTTGAAGTAGTTGTTGTTTGAGGGGGGATATTATCTTGTGAACGGCTTCTAGTCACTGTAGGTGTGCGATTAGGTGGAGCAAGAGTCTTGCGACTGCCTCATGCCATTAATTAAGTTTTGGCCCTCCTTCTAGCGCCATTTGTTGACTGGCGAAAATGTTCGTCCGTCAATTGAGAGAGCGGAACTGGTCCGGGGTTGTCTAAATAACCCAAGCCATTTGGAATGAACCACCCTGATGGGTTTAACGGCTCCGTTGGCCGCTCTAAGGTATTTTAGAAAACCAAAGAGAAAAATAACCTAAACTAACTAATCTATCTAAAACTAATAAAACAAACTAAAACAAACTAACTATAACTAAATACAATAAACTAAACTAAACTAACTAATATACTAACCTAATTAAAACAAACTATTAAATTAAATTAAAACTAAATACTAACTACTCTAACTATTATATATAATCTACTAATTACTATTACACTAACTCTATTAATCAGTTGTCTAATTACTAGTTATATTATTACTTATTCACAAATATACACTATAAACAACCTACAGATTTAATTAAAACCTGCAAAACTCATGTGTTTTCTACCCTAAGACAGCCAGGAATCTTTTTTGATTTTTTTTTATCTTTTATGAATAAGAAATAAAAATTACTGAAATTAAATGATCTAATATACTAAACACATATATCTAAACTAATGAATGAAAAACTGACCTGGAAACGCTCCAAGTCTGCCCTGTGTATGATGACTTCAAAGCTGGTCGGAGGAGGGAAACTCGCACCGGTTAGTCCATAAGCTTTTCGTAAACGATAGGCTGTGCTGCTCTTTGAAGTGTTTATAGGACAAACAAGACATAAAAAATCCTAACAACTATAAGATGTATAAATCTCTGCAATAAGGGAAACCTGTTATGCAAAAACTTATATTAAACAATTCAACTCATGAAGAAGA
>CBVK0100752999.1:0-11246 GCA_900067695.1 Picea abies
GCACTCTATGGATACCACCCACCTTTCATCACTTCTTCTCTAAAAGAAAATTATAAGGTTCAAGCAGTGGAAGATCACATCGAGCATCAACAACAAGTTCTCCAACTCTTAAAGAACAACTTGACCATGGCACAAAATCACATGAAACAACAAGTAGATCAACATCGTAGTGAACTGAGTTTTGAAGTAGGGGATTGAGTATTTTTAAGACTACAACCATACAAACAGATGTCCCTCAAGAAATCTAAGAAGCATAATAAATTATCACCAAAGTATTATGGCCCTTATAAGGTGTTGCAAAATATTGGTACTATGACATAAAAATTGGAGTTGCCTGCATCTTCACGAGTACACCTAGTTTTCCATATTTCATGCTTAAAGAAGGTTATAGGTGACAAGATCCTATTTCAAGCTATATTTCTAGAACTTGACGAGGAAGGAAAAATCATATTGGAGCCTAACGATATCACTGACACAAGAATTCACAAGCTAAGGAATAGATCCATTTTAGAGTATCTCATTAAGTGGAGAAAACTACCTATTGAGGATTCCACTTGGAAGATGATTCTTTTAAATAGAAGGATCCAAAATTACTCAAGCATTGCGAACAACACTTGTATGAAGGGGAGGGGCATGTTAAGCCCTAAATAGTGGCACATTACCCCTTAATTGGGACATATTACATTAGTAATTTTATTTTATTTATGTCGGCTTGGGTCCATTAGTTGTAATTGTACCTCCTAGTCTCATATATATACCAAGGATACCTTTTCATTTGGAATCATCTTGTATTTTGAAATTTATGTGGTGTATAAGGAGTTTTCCCCCTCGAAGAGGCTTATTATTTGAAATTCTCTCTTTTTCAAGGTGTTGAGTACTTATTCTGAGGTTTTTTTATGCTCTTTTGATATTTGGTTCTTAATAGGATCCTCTTAATCAACTTCAAAAAACTTCTCACCTTGCACCTGGCAGGGTGGAATATCAAACATCAATAATGATAG
Source organism: Picea abies (assembly GCA_900067695.1). Taxonomy (NCBI): domain Eukaryota; kingdom Viridiplantae; phylum Streptophyta; class Pinopsida; order Pinales; family Pinaceae; genus Picea; species Picea abies. Next base: position 1,002 of record CBVK0100752999.1, read on the forward strand.
TCAGGCTTAAAGATTCAAAGTCCTATCAATTGACATTTGGGAATTCCAACATAGCATCTGGTTTCCTCAAATCAAATCAATCAATCAAACGAATGGGAATGTTCATACATGGCATTTGTCCACTTCCAAATGAAGTATTCAAATATTGGCAATTTTTTAGGCATATATTCATTGAATCTTAGTTTACTAGTTTCAAATTGAAGATGATACCAGTTATTGTTTCCTTACTGGTACAATTATTCAAACTTGTGATTGAAGGGGGGGAATGTTAGACTGTGATTCCCTAGACAATCACAAAGTTTGAGAGCACATTCATATGAGTTTTAAAACTCATTTATTCATGAGGTGTTGTCCCAATCCATTGATGAGTTGTCAGTGAGGTGTAGATCTAGATTTGGTCAATCTATGTACTATAAATTCAGGTCATCAAATCAATACAATGTGAATCATAATGGATTAAGGAATTTTCCGCCAAATCTTGTCTCATCTTGCTTATGCTCAATTATTAACATTGCAAACAAGCAAAAAAATTGGACTATGGGACTATCCAGAGCCTGTCACTAGAGAATTGTCTAGGTAAAATCATATATTCAAACATTCAAGATTTTTTTTTTTTTATTATTACAACCAATTTTGAAATAAGTTATGACATTGCTAGGCTGGCATAAAAAATGAGTCAAGCATAAACTAGTGGATGCCAACATGAAATAAAAAAAATAAACATCATTTCCCCCTTCCTATTGATTCTTCTCGAGCTCTAGTTTACACATATTGTCTATGGGTGGTAACATTCTCATAGGAAAAATTCCTTTGGAACTAATATGTGTTCTCCCCAAGTTACTATTCTTAAACTTACATGGAAACAATCTGACAGGTAGAACTCTCACATGCTCAGGAAACATATTAACAACCTCCAACAATCTTTGAGTATTGTCTATCACTGCTATCTAGTTGAATGGTCATTGATATGTAGTTCAATTTACTCTCATTCCTCTCTTGATGTTCACCGTGGTTCTCTCAATTGAGGGAATTCCTTTCCAAATTGGCTATAATAAATTTCATATTGTACCAAAACACATATAGTATCTATTTTGTGTAAAACAAGATTGATGGTCACTGTGTTTTTTTGCAGTTGGATGTTGGTCTTTTACAAGTGATGAGTTGTCCCCAATGAAATCCTATGGCATACTCTCCATCACATGGTAATCTCTTCAAATTATTGACCTTCATTTTACTCCCACATAATTGCGCTCCAATACTCTGTGGCTTGTGTATCCAGTGGAAGATCATCAAGCCAATGATGGAGACTATCATTCTCCATAAAATCATAAATTGCTTTTTGTTGGAAAATTGATTTTCATTCATGTCAACTTTAGAAGCAGTCGAGAATCCCCTAGAAGTAATGGGTAAAATTGAAGAAGTGTCCAAACTAGTCCCCTTATGGAATATCTTTAAGCATGGCCGTCACAGGAACACGCTTTGAAGGAGTCTACAAGAAATCCATATGTGTGGTCATGATGCTCAAAGTTGACTGAGGAAAATGAAGTTGAAGAATACTTCAAGTGTATACAAAACCCTCATAGATGGATAGTTGTCGTCATGATTTTTCCAAATGGTAGGTGGTACACCATGTGCTTCCCCACGGTTGAGGAGTTATGCCCTCTTGAAGTTTGAAGCCCCGAAGAATGGTTAAGAAGCCCCTAAACAGTTACAAGTCTTAATTAAAGTGTAAAGTGGATATAACAAGAAAGTAAAGTTTGGTCCTCTAATTAAGGAAAGAATTCACTTTGTAAAAGTATAAATACACCATAAGAAGCCTCTCATAAGTACAAAACACAAGTTTGATGATTATCTATATTTCAAGTGATCTGAGGTAGCGAATTTTGAGGTAGCGAAGGGAAGAAAAAGGGAAAAGTATGCAAACTATCTTTCTGAGGTTATATTTGGTTCTCAGTGGAGAACTGCATGGACATCCACTTATCGTAGTGGAGCAAGGCGTGGACATCCACGAGTTGATAGTGTACAAGTCGTAGATTTGTGAAAATATCTTGAAGAAGATGCTATCTTTTGTTTGTTGAAGATGATATGTACTAGGTTGGTTTGTTGGTCTAATATTATATGCTTTAGGTCTTCTTTATGAGTAAACGTATGTCTTTTATGTGTTAGTTTTAGGCTTGTATATTGGATGGTATGACACATGCTTAAGGCATGTCTTGGAGACCCTTTTGGTACATGGCTGCATATGGTTAAGGTTCATTTCTTGGTGATATTGATAGATGCTTGAGACATATCCTTGGTACTTTGTTTATGGATGTTATGGTTCATTGTTAGAGGCACATTTTTGTGATATTGACATATACTTGAGGCATATCTTATGGTATATGGTATGATACATTCTTGAGGTACATTTTGGTACATGGTTTGGATACTTGATGTTGGGTATATGATTTTATATGATCTATGTGAGTGGATCTAGTTGATGTATCAATATCAATGACAATGACACAAACAGTGACAGGTTGACATGTTATAGATCGATGAGATAGTGATAGGGACAGTGACAGGTTTGATGACACATTGATGTATTAGTGATAGTTTCATTGACAATATTAGTAGTAGTGACAAGTTGAGTCTACACTTATATTTCAAAGTAGCATGATGGGGAAAATAAAGGGAGTCATAGCCTCCTTCCGGTTGGAGCTGGAGAACATAGAGATTTGGATCTTCCTTGAGGTCGGAGCTTGTAAACTAGGGGGTTGGAGCCTCCTTCCAGTTATAGTTGAATAATTTAGGGAGTTATAGATTCCTTCAGGTTGGAGCCTGTAAACATGGGATTGGAGCCGCCCTCCAGTTGGTGCTTCCTATGAATGTATTCTGTTGATATATAAGAAAACAATTTGTGGTTTTCTCCCATTTAGGTTTCCACATAAATTATAGTGTACTATGCATGTGGTTATTTGATGTGATGTTTCTTATGGTTAAATGTTTATGGAATGTTAACTAAAGGAATAAATTGTTAATGATTATATAATATGGTTGAAAGTGGTAACAAATTGCATAATATTGATTCACCCCCCTTCTCAGTATTCCAACAATTGGTATCAGAGCAGGTCCTTCAAAAAATAGTCTAATCATTGGAAGGAAGATCATGGAGTACGCTAATATTGGAGTACCAAAGTTTGAGTGACATAACTATGCCTTATGGAGTATAAGGATGAAATCATATATACAATCATAGGGATTTGATGTCTGGCAAGTAGTAGTACATGGATACATAACACCTACCACTCCTCCAACATATAGAGATGGAAAAAAACTCAGTGAAAACAATTTGAAGGCCACAAATGCTTTTTTTAATGGCCTATATCACTCAATATATGTCAAAGTTATGCACTATGATACGACAATGGATATTTGGGACAAACTTCAAAATATTAACAAAGGAGATGCTAAAGTAAAGGGGGCCAAGATTCAAACATACAGAGGAAAGTTTGAACAAATGAAGATGAAGGAAGAAGAATATATTGCAACTTACTTTCTACGAGTTGATGAAATAGTAAATTCCATTAAAGGATTGGGAGAATAAATTAAAGAATCAATAATTGTTCAAAAGGTATTGAGATCTCTTCCAATGAGATTTGATCCTAAAATTTTATGCCTAGAGGAAAGAGCAGATATTGCCACGTTAAGCATGGACGAGCTACATGGGATGCTTATAGCCTATGAAATGAGGACAGAGAAGGATAATCCACCCAGGAAGGGAGAAGCGTTCAAGGCATCCAAGAAAAAAAAGAAGAAGAAACATGAGCTAAAGTCAAATCCAAGTTGCAGCTGTAGTGATGATTTAGATGAATATGAAGAAATAGCCAACTTTGTAAGGAAGCTGAAGAGAGGAAATGACAAGTACAAAGGTATGATTCCCTTAATATGTTTTAATTGTGGTAAAATTGGTCATTTTGCTTCTAAATGTCCTTATGCTAAAAATTCAGATAGTGATGAAGAAGAATCTCCCAAGAAAGAAAAGAAATATAAAAAGGGATACAAGATAAGAAACTAAAAGAAATTCTTCAAGAAAATTCTTTACTCAAAGGAGGATAGTTCCTCATCAGATGAGGATGATGATAGCGACAATGACTCAAAAAATGTACTCTTTATAGATTTTTAAAATGATTAAGAGGGTTATGAAGTAGAAGGTGAGGTAGATATTGAAGTAGAACTAATTAGAACCTTAAGTGAACTAAAGAAAGAAGGCAAGAAAAATAAATAACTCAAGCGAGAATTACTCTCCAAGTTTAAAATAGATACTCTCCTAACACCTTCAGATAGATACTCTGCATATAAGCATTATTGATAAAATGATACTCTCCAACACCAACACCTTATAGAAATTTCAATACAAATTATGTATTGTCTGGATTCTCTTGATCTAACAATTATATGCCATTGTTAAATACATAATTGCTTCTACAAATATTCTTGTGGAATTTAAAACACGATCACCAATTGCAATATCAAGAATAAAGATCAATCACACATAACACAAATGTTTTATCGGGAAAGCATAAAGTTAAAAACCCCACTATCATATATTATGTATATAATGGATCATGAAACAATATCATACAAAACTCTAATCCAAGAGCTCTCAGTACAATACAATCGTCTCACACTGTCATACAAAAATCAACAAATACATGTGCCAATTCTCTTCCTCCAGACAACCTGCCTCCTCTGCGCAATCCCTGCAATGGAAAACCTACAAATGATTTGAATTCCTCTTGCCTAGGACGCACAATCCTCATGGGCACATCCAATGTGTGTGTGGTTGCATGAGTGCACCCACTAAAGTCACAACTGATAGTAAAACTGTCCCTTTCACCTGTTATCTCAACTGGGTATCCACTGGATCTGACATGCATGTAGTTAACAATGGTAAATCTTCAGTTGCATGTGAGATCACTGATTGTGAATTAATTAATAATTAATTCACTAAACTCTCTCTAGTGTAAGTTCAATTACAACTAGTACAACTAAGATTAACTCACTCAATTGAGTTAAACTACTTCACAACTCACATAACTACACTTATAACTCTGTTACAACTTCAAGTCACTTAGTTACAACTAATAGGACTTCCATGTCCCACCAGTCAACATTTGAACTCGAATTTCCTATAGCTAACTGATTTTCCATTTTAGTTAAATATTTTCAAGTAATTATGAGATAATAGATTAATATTTCAATTTATTTAAGGGAAAAAATAAATTAGACACACATTTCTTGTTGATTTTTCAACAATCCCTCTCAACAAGAAAGGGATTATCTTTCACCCCAATCCTGTCTCTATGGTATTCAAATTTTCTCCTAGTGAACACCTTCGTCAGAATGTCTGCATCCTGATCTTCCGTAGGGATGTAATGAAGCAACATGATCTTCCACTGCACACAATCTCTGATATGGTGATACCGGATATCTATATGCTTAGATCTATCATGAAAAATAGGATTAATCGAGAGTTTAATGCAACTCTGATTATCACAATGAATCACTGTCGGATTTAAATGAGAACCAAACAAACCAACCAAGATCTTTCTCATCTAGATAGCCTCACATGCATCTTGACTCGCTGCCATGTATTCTGCTTCTACTGAAATGAGTGCCACGGATCTTTGTTTCTTGATGTACTAAGAAATAGTTGTAGATCCAATATTAAATATCCTCCCTGATGTGCTCTTTATGTCCGTTGGGATGCCTACCCAATCTACATTCGTGAATCCATGCAACTTCACCTCATATGTCTATCTGTACCATAAGCCATACTCAGATGTGCCCCTCAGGTATCTTAGGACATGCTTGCCCGCCTTCCAAAAGAACTTGGTAGGCTTAACCATTACTCGACTCAGCTGGTTAACCACATAGAAAATGTTCAGTCTCGTGTTCACTAGATACATTAGCAAACCCACTAAATGTCGATAGACAGTAGCATCCACTACCTCTCTAGAAGTAGCATCCTCTTTTCTCTAGTTTTCTAGAAGAGGAGTATCCATGGGTTTGCAGCCTTCCATGTGAAACTTACCCAGTATCTCCCTTTCATACTTGCCTTGAGACACAAAAATTTCACCATCTCGCTACCATATTTCCAATCCAAGGAAATAATGAAGGAGGCCCATATCCTTCATCTCGAACTCCTTTGTAAGGTCCTCCTTGCATGAGTGTATCAAATTCTCATCACCAGTCTGTATTAAATCATCAACATAAAGAACAATGATTAAAAGATCACCCTCCACCACAATTTGGTATAGGTTTGCATCCGCTTCACTTTTTGTGAAGCCCATTCTAGTGAAATAGTTGTCTATCTGAGTGTACCAAGCATGGGGTGCTTGCTTCAGCCCATACAACTCTCTTTTGAGTCGACACACATGTGACTCGCTGCTGAAAATCACAAATCCTTCAGGCTTCTCTATGTACAATTCTTCCTCAATGATCCCACTGAGAAATGCACTTTTTACATCCATCTGATGAATGCGCCAGCCCATCTGCATTGAGAGAGAAAGGATTGTCCTTATGGAAGAATATCGTGTGACAGGTGAAAATTTTTCTTCACAATCTATCCCCTCGATCTGTGAGAATCCCCAGGCCAAAAATTTGGTCTTGTATTTCTCAACACTCCCATCAACAGCTTGCTTTACCTTATATATCCATCTTGAAACTACCACTGATTTGTCGACCAATCTTAGGACAATTTCCCATGCACTATTTTTGACAATGGAGTCATACTCCACCATTGCATCAACCCAAGTGGGATCCTACACTGCTTCCTGAAAGGAAGATGGTTCAGTCACAATACATTTTCTCATGAGAGCCATGTATCCAGTAAATCGATCAGGAGACTGTCTCTATCTGCGCTATGAAGTAGGGGCTCCTACATTCTATGCAACATCTAGTCTCAATCTATCATATTTTGTGGTACGCTTTCTGCCATTTCTGATGGATGGCTCTGCATGAGTGGCTTCCTCCACTCCATGAACCTCCTCATGTGGTTGATCCACATATTGAGACTCATCTTTGGGAACCGACAGTTCCTCCTCTACATGCAAGTCTAGCTCCCTCTCAAGCGATAACCACGTGGCTTTCCCTTCATCAAATTTTATATCCTGTCGCATAACAATCATCTTACTGTTAGGAAAATACACATGATAATTATGGGGTGTTTCTGTGTACCCCACAAATATACCAACTTTAGCATTCGGCTTCAACTTCTTCCTAGTGTTCTTGGTCACATGCACATAAACAGATGAGCCAAAAATCTTAAAATGAGAAACATCAGGTTTCTTACCAGTGAAATATTATTCAGGTGTACTCATGCCAAGTACTCTATGAGGACAACAGTTTTTCACATAAACCATAGTGTTGCATGCTTCCACCTACAAATGCATTGGTAGGCCCTAATCAAGCAACATCAAAAGTGTTTCACCCACGATCGTTCTGTTCTTCCTCTCAACGACCCCATTTTGTTGTGGGTTATGAGGCACTATGAGTTCTCTTTGAATTACTTCTTTGCTACATAAGTATTTGAATTCGTTAGAGATGTATTCTCCACCATTATCGCTCCTCAGAGCCTTCATTGGCTTCCCTGACTCTTTCTCCACCAATGCTTTAAACTCACAGAACTTTGAGAATGTTTGATCCTTCTTCTGCATGAAGAAGATCCAGCATTTACGAGAAAATTCATCAACAAAAATAACATAATGCTTATGTTTTTTTGTTGAAGCAACCAAGAATGGTCCACCCACGTCTGTGTGAACTCTCTCTAGGATCACTGAAGCACGGTTCTCCTATTCATGAAAGGTGGAATTTACATACTTCCCCATGGTGCAACCCTTGCACTGTTCTAACTGAGCAAGTGTTCCCATTGGAAGTCCAGTAGATATTTGTTGCATGATCTTCAAATCTCCATGATGAAGATGGCCCAATCACTTGTGCCATAATTCGCCCTCATCCCGGCTCACCACTTTTTCTTCCTTGCCCATCATGGCAGCGCAACCATCTACCTCTAGGATGTAGAGATTCTTAACTTGAATCCCTATCCTCTTGACTTGACCCATTGTTTTATGTCACAGAAAATCTTTTCCATCGTTGAAAACAATGTCATAGCCTTTGTCCTCCAACATTGCAACTGATACCAAGTTTTTCTTCAGACCTAGGACATACATAACATATTTCAATTGAAATGGTTTACCTGACTCCCTCTGAAAGGTAATGGTACCAATGCCAGTCGCACTATATCATCCATCGTTTCCCATCTCTATATGCATTTTGAGATCTTTCTCCTCCAAGTCACTGAAAAGCTCCTTATCTCCCCTCATGTGGAAGGAAGCGCCACTATCCAAATACCACACCGATCCCAATGCACTTGATGCCATGCATGTGATCAAGGAGAAGTCAAGTTCAAATTGCAAGGCAAGGGCCTCACCATCTGCAACTCCAATAACCTTCTTTTTCTTCTTCTTCTGCGAACAGTTAGTAGTGAGATGCCCATGTTCGTGACAGTGAAAAAGCTTCACTTTGGACAAATCCATCTTCTTGCCTTTAGACTCGGATTTTGAATGGAATTTCTTCCCCTTCCCTTTCCCTGCCTTATTAGCCAAAGCAAAATGATCTTCATCATCATTCTTTGATGAAGAGCCATCTCAGGTGTTCCACCTGAACTCCTCCTGCACCGAATTCGATCATAGTCGTTCCCAATCTGGCAATTTTTCCCTTCCATTGACTGAGCCTTGATAACTATGCCAACTTTTGGGAAGTCCTGGGAGATCCAAGCTCACCAAATAATTATCAATGACTATTATTCCCACACTCCCCAGGTCATCTCGACATTGGACAAACTTCATGAGATATTTTGGAATGGAGTCGCCCTTCTCCATCTTGATCTTCCTAAGTTTATCTTTGAGCGCCAATTTCCTATGGTCGCTTATGTTTTGGAATAGATCCATCAAAGTCTTCTACATTGCATATGGTATGAATTTCCCATGGAGGCTTGAGACAATGTGGTCTCGTACTCCCTCCAATAGGATCCTCCTTTCCTTTACCACTTTCTTTTGCGATGCATCAAGATTTGCAGTGTCTACAACATCTGGCTTAGGAACATCTTTGTCAATGAATTCCTTCAAGCCATTGTATTTGAGTAATTCCTCCATCCCATCCTTCCAATAAATGTAGTTCGAGTTTCCATCGAGTGCATACTCTAACCTCAAGCCATTGAAATCCATTTCGATCTTGAATTAGTTTAGCACCAAGAAAGTCTTTCTGCAAATTGAATTCTATCCAATCACAAACTCAACTTCTACAATCTTCTGCACTCTGATACCATGTAGAAATTTCAATACAAATTATGTATTGTCTGGGTTCTCCTGATATAACAATTATATGCCACTGTTAAATACATAATCACTTCTACAAATATTCTTGTGGAATTTAAAACACGATCGCCAATTGCAATATCAAGAAGAAAGATCAATCACACATAACACAGATGTTTTATCGGGAAAGCATAAAGCTAAAAACCCCACTATCATATATTATGTATATGATGGATCATGAAACAATATCATACAAAACTCTAATCCAAAATCTCTCAGTACAATACAATCGTCTCACACTGTCATACAAAAATCAACAAATACATGTGCCAATTCTCTGCCTCCAGACATCCTACCTCCTCTGCGCAATCCTTGCAATAGAAAACCTGCAAATGATTTGAATTCCTCTTGCCTAGGATGCACAATACTCATGGGCACATCCAATGTGTGTGTGGTTGCATGAGTGGACCCACTAAAGTCACAACTGATAGTCAAACTGTCCCTTTCACATGTTATCTCAACTGGGTCTCCACTGGATCTTACATGCACGTAGTTAACAGTGGTAAATCTTCAGTTGCATGTGAGATCACTAATTTTGAATTAATTAATAATTAATTCACTGAACTCTCACTAGTGTAAGTTCAGTTACAACTAGTACAACTGATCTTAACTCACTTAACTGAGTTAAACTACTTCACAACTCACATAACTACACTTATAACTCTGTTACAACTTCAAGTCACTTAGTTACAACTAATTCGACTTCCATGTCCCACCAGTCAACCTTTGAACTCAAATTTCCTATAGCTAACTGATTTTTCATTTCAGTTAATTATTTTCAAGTGATTATGAGATAATAGATTAATATTTATTGTCCAATTTATTT
>CBVK0100753006.1:0-10850 GCA_900067695.1 Picea abies
AATATTCTCTTTCAGTTGACACTTCAGTTTGACTAGTTGAGTTGAGTTTATATGTTGCATTGGGATCATCACCATGCAACATTGGGATGATCACCATGCTAATTTGACCTTGCCTTGGGATCATCACCAAACTGACGCATTAGCCTTGATTCCCTGAGTTAACTCCTCACTACTCACTGTTCAATCAGTTAGCTGAAGACTAGTTGACTAGTTAACTCAACTAGGTGGCAGTTCACTCCCGTAACTGCCTGAGAGACTAGAACAGGTGGCAGTTCACTCCCGTAACTGCTGGTGTGTGTCTAGATCACTCTAGACCACCACTATGGCGCATTGGTTATCCTCAAGTCAAACTCATTGAGTTATACAAAGTATATCATGTGTAAATTATTCATTATTCAGAATGGTTAATGAGAATTCTTTCATTCTTTCTCTCCTTCTTCTTTCTCCAATTCTCTCTGCAAATGTGTGTATTATTGTTTAGATAGATCTGTTCTGTGCAGGTTCAACACATTTACAATATCTACTCAATATTTTTTTACTAATGAATACGAGTAGGCGTAGGCCTAAGGGCCAACCCTCCCCTCAAAATATGGCGAAGTGAATAAAATCCACCTAGTTTACTATAACTTAGCTGCAATGGTTTTATTGCATTACATTAACTTGTACTTCATGATTTCGGCTCCTCCAACACATCGTTGATGCTCCTAGCTCAAATATATAGTGATATTGACCGAGAAGCTCTCTCCATTCACACTTTACAGATTGGGAAAAAAACGTAGAACTCATCATGGATGATGGTAGTGAAAATAAACTAGTTTCTCAATCGTTGGTTGACTCACTCTAGATCCCTACCAAACCACATCTACAACCATATTTCCACACATATGACATGTAGTGTTTCATCACTTTTTCCATTGTCCCTTTCATCGATGCAATTGATTGTAGTATTATACCATTGGATTATTGTGGCATGCTTATTGGTAATCCCTACAAGTTTGACAAAAGGGCACAATATGATGGGTTTTTAATCACCTATACACTTTACAAGGATGATAAATCCATTGGATCATGTCTTCTCTCCCTCAACGAGGCTAGAAATATATTAAGCAAGTCAACCTTCACAAATTGCTATGTTTTGCTTTGGTGGTCATCCCTTCCACCAAGCCACAACCTTCCCCATAGGGTTCAAAGTTCAGTGAGGCGACACCATTCAAAGCATCAAACCCACACCCAACTTGGCATCATGCATCAACTACTTCATCATGTAAGAAAATTACTTTGCATATTCCTCTTGAACCCTCTATTTATGGTTCCCTTTCACACATGAATATACAAGGTATGAGCTTTGCATCTACCCTTCAACAACCCATGGTAAGCATTACTTTGCAATAGAGAGGATATTTCTTCTCCTTACCAAACAAAAACGATTCAACTCACATTGTTTTGTTAGCACATTCTAGCCAACACATAACTTCCATTGACTATATTGTTTGTCGCTGGAAAATGGGTACCATCAATAGAAATCAAGGACAATTTTTTCTCAATAGGAAGGAGTTGATGAATCTTAGTCCCTTAGTTCCTAGTAGACTTAGTTAGACTATATAATTTACACATTTGTTCTTTGTATTTAATCTTTAGTACTTTTGGTGACTTGATTCATATTGAGTACTCACCTAATTATTGTATTTTATACAAAACAATGAAGAGTGTACCATATGTGTAAATTGCAAAAATCTCCACATGTGTACCATATGTGTAAATAAAAGGTTGACATTTCAATCACAACATTTACAAGACAATAAAGATATCCACAATAAAAGAGGCAAGAAAGATGGACTGCATAGATAATAGAACTTTAAATAATCATTCCATTTAACACCAAAAATATTATGATGGATAAAACATTTGGAAACTCGAGCTTCAAATCAAATTATTTGAGAATACAATAATGTAGTATCCCAAGTATTTCTCTCGGAGTCTCAAAAATAATATAAGTCTTTAAATACAAATTCAATGTCTATAAATAAAAGTATGTGTTCGCCCTTCAAAGAGAACTGGGATTGGCTCCCGCGGACCTTAAAATTAAAAGACCTGGAAGATGAGAGAAAAACAATCAAGAGTTTACCTGGTTTTCACAGAATACTAGGAAATAAAGGCAACATGACAAATGACTGTAGAGGAAAGAGACAAAAAAGGGGAACAAGGTTGTTACTTGACTCACTGTGATGGAAAGCACTCACGACCTTTACTTGTTTGTAGTTGAATCTTTTATAGGTGTATGTTGTGGTTGAGGTGGCATAACCGCTGTAACCACTTCTTGATTTTCAGGTTCAGTAATTATGATTAATTCCTTTTTCAACCACTCCTCAACGTATTCCTTTAAAGGTGATACGATAATTTCATGCTTAGTTTTAATTTCAAACAACTGATTTTCAAATTCTCTCAAATCCATCTTCGATTGATGCAACGTGTCATGAAATTAATAACGATATTATGCTTGTACAAGTAGCAGTTGATATGGCGGGGGAAATAAATGTGATGGGAAGTGGTGGTGTGATATGATGGTGAGTGGAAAGTGTTAAGTATGAAGGTACAAAATGAGAAATGGGAAGTGTAAAATGTATAACATGGAAATGAAGACTTGTGGACCTATGAACTTGTGAATGCGAATATGAGGAAGGGTGAGGAGGTCCGCATTGGGATTGAAAATATGGTTAAGTGTTGAAAGAGGTGTTACTACAGATTGAAAAGGTTTGTTTTGGAGGAATGCGGACTTGTGGGCCTAGGAAATCCAATAAAATATTAATGGGAAGTGTGTAATTCTACATTTAGTTTGGTAAAAATTGACCAAGTGTCAAAAAATTGAAAAAAGGTAATATTTGGAGAACAAAAAAGGAGAAGTGAATTTTGGTGAATGCGGGGTTGCGGACGTGAGAACTTAAGAAAGTTTGACGAATGATACATAGTTCCGCATCCACATTTTTAAAAAGTGACTAAGTATGAAAGTGAATTAAAAAGTATACAGAGGTGAAAAGTAGAAAATGTAAGTAGCACAAATGCAGACCTATGGTTTGATGGATCTAGAGACCTGCATAATTGAGACTTTTGTTAACCCTACTCTGCATTGTTTGAAAAATGACTAAGTGTTTGAATTTTTTTTGTAGGAGAGGAAAGAAAAACAAAGGAAAATAAACAAGAAAAACAGGTAAGGAAAGTCCTAAGGGTGGTTAAATGAAAGCACCAAGTTGATCAAGAATACAGATCAATAACTTGCTATATAGATGGATCACAATCTTGCTACTCCATGCAATTTGCTAGAAAATTTTGTGATTTCACATCTTTTAGAAATTGAGTTTATATCAGGTGTTGATCTTAATTTCTATGTTAATATTCCTCCTTATCTTGCCAATATTTAATTTTACTTCACTCCACACTAAACTTGCCCAACCACATCATTTGTAATTTCCACAATTTAAATTTTGAAGTCAATCTCTACTCATGTATCTATCTCTGTTAACATTATGGGCCAACTACCCCTCTACTGCTTCTATTCACTATTGCATCTATCTGCTTACATGATTGTAACATTTCACATGACATCTTTCAATCCTTCCACTTCATCGCTATAAGTTTAGTGACACCCTCACATCATGTACTCAACAAATTCTTCAAGGATACTATTCCAAGTCAATCACATTTGCCTAAACCGTGAATCTCACATTCAATGTCATACTAATTGCTCCATGTTTGCATTAAATACTCAAACCACAATGAGGTTTTTATTCCATGTTTTTTTTTGAGTCTATCATACATTTTTTTGAAGTTAAAATGACTCTTTTGTTATGAATGTTACGTGTATGTCATTGCCTTACTCAAATATGACTTGTTGTCCCAGTGGTAGATATTGGTTTCCACTATACCCGTGTTTTCTTAGTGTTTCCTAACAATTAAACAACTACTAGTTTGATTTTGCAAATGACATTTTGCATTTCCCTAATCATACCCATGCCCAACGTTAATTACTAATTGCTACCCCTAATAATTGTTAACCCCAAAGTTCCCTAAAGTTCAAACATTGGAAACATTTTAATATTTTAAAATTTTAATATACCTGTTAACTGGCATAACGTTGAAGGGGAAGGGTAACATTGAAAAGAATTCCGAGCTGGATATGTTGCACAATGATAGGGAGGTTTTTAATTTTAATTTTTTTTTATGGTAGGACCCACTACCACATTGATGTAGAAGATCAACAACTTTCATCTTATTTTAGTCTCGTGGAGGGGTCTAAACACAATGTCCTAAAAAATCTATCTCATTGTTGGATCATGGAGAAGATCAACGTACCCAATTCATTTAAGGATTCCATATTTTTGATATTCTCACTTAAAATCTTGTTTATCGTCCGATTCTTGGGAACTCTAATATAAGTAAAAAGAAGAGAAGCATAGAGGTGGAAGGAAAATAAGTGCATAGTTAGATAATCAACACAACACATTATGTTATGAAATATTCACGTTTTATATGTAATTTGTTCTGATATTTTAGCTTTTATTTCATGGTGGTTTTGTATAATTATGAAAAATCAAGGATAAAAGCTGTTGTAAAGCTTTGTAAATTGGTTTTCCCAAACGTTCTTGTTTAAAAGTACTTTGCTTAAGAGTGATCAAATGCATGCAAAATTAAGAAATGAGAACAAGCAATGGGTATATGTAAAATTAAGAAATGAGAACAAGCAATGGGTATATGTAAAATTAAGAAATGAGAACAAGCAATGGGTATGCCAACCAAGGTGCTTTGAATGTGTTAAATCATCACTATCTTGGCATACTAATTTAAGATATACTTTGGTTATTCAAAAGGTTTTTTTTTTGTGATTACTACGATGTATTTGATCCATTTTATACTAGTTGCTTCAAGGCTTGTGAACATTTCACTAGTTTAGCATGGAAGGGAACAAGAAAGACTGGTTTGGTTTAAGTGTATTAGGGGGTGACTGTGTCACTAGTCATGGAGTGTTAGGGGCTCATTGTATCCCATGGGAGTTTGGAGATATATTGTGTATAGGGTCACAACAATTATGGGTTAAGGTGTATTAAGACATTAGTGTGTTAAGGAACATGTCCAAGGTCATATTGGTTAATGGTCAAGGTGCATTAGAGGGTGATTATGCAAGGTTCATATCGTCTTAGGGGTATAGTGTGTTAAGGGTCATAGGGTTAGAGGAGTTAGTGTGTTAAGGGACATAATGTGTGTGTAGTCATAATGGTTAGGAGTTATAGTGTGTTGGAGTGTGATTATGTCATGTTTCATAGGGGTTAGGGTGTATAGTGTATCTAAGGACATAATAGTTAAATTTCATAGTGTATTAATGATCCAAAATGGATCACTAGATAATTTGTCATATGTTTTGGTAATTTATGGGGTAGAAAATCAAAGCCATGTTCTTGTTGGGTCCATCTTAGGGGCATATGTTATTTTGGTGAATTGGGGACCTACAACTTTTGCACCCCATTTTGGGCATTAATGATCATATTTGGGGTAAAAACGTTGCAAATGAAGTTCCTAGCTCCTCAACATTCTTCTAATCATTGAGATCTTTCCAATAGTCCAAAATAGAACCTTAATGAGTGTTCTTTTGAGGATTTAGTGTGTTAAGGGACATGATGTCTATGGAGTCATAATGGTTAGGGGTTAATGTGTATTAGAGTGTGATTATGTCATGATCCATAGGGGTTAGGGAGTATAGTGTATCCAAGGAAATAATGGTTAAGGGTTATAATGTGTTAATGATCCAAAATGGATCACTATATAATGTGTCATATGTTTTGTTAATTTTTGGGGTGGAAAATCATAGTCATGTCCTTGTTGAGTCCATATTAGGGGTATATCTTATTTTGGTGAATCGGGGTCTTAGAAATTTTGGAGCCTAGTTTGGGAATTAATGACCACTTTTGGGGTAAAAACATTGCAAATGAAGTTCCAAACCCCTTGATTTTGTTCTAATTATTGAGATCTTTCCAACAATCCAAAGAGAAATTGAATGAAAGTTCATATGAGGAAGTTATGCTTTCAACAAGTTGACATATGATTTGACCACCATAGTACAAAGGAATGTTGTACCATCTCTCATTACTCACACATATAGATCTAGTCACATGTGAACTTTCAAGAAGATTCTTAAGTGCCCAAAACCCTAACCCTAATAAGGAGTTAGGGTATGCAAAAACCCTAACCCCAACCCTAGACGTCTACCATGACATGTTAAAAACTAATTTGTAAGAAAAGGAAGGGGTTCATTCCTTTCCTATTGTAATAATTTACTATTTTGATAGCTAGGCATACCAAAGGAGTGATTTTTTAGTAGAATACACGAAGAAGAAGACCTTGTATAAACTATTCATAGGTCACAATGTCTATTGTAACTCCATAATGAGTCCATATTTCATTGTATCTTGCATTACATATATGAGAAGAAAGGAGTAAAGTTCTCATTTTCTTGTTGATTTTTCCCACATTGGGTTTCCCATGGCACATCTTGTGTCCATGGCGTGATCATTTTATCATTATATATTTTCTCTTATAGTCTCATGTCATATCAATATTTTGAGCACTATATGGTATTTTCCGTATCATTTAAGATTTGTTGTGATGCACTATATAATGGAATATTCATGATAGTTTACATATCATATTGGTATGAAAGAAGTTTTCTTTGTTGTTTTTTTGGAATATTGTAGGATTGAGATATTGACGTAAAGAAAGAAATCTCAAACCCTAGACATGGTGGATGAGTAAAGTGGAATACCAAAGGATGACTTAGAGGAGAGAGTTTCAAGAATATAAGCACAAGTCTTCAACATCTCCTAAAATATGGTGATATTAATGTTAGTTCGAGAGAGCAAGTTCAAACCTTTTGGAGAGCTAGATAGCTCTGACTTGGGTGTTGAGTCTAATGGGAAACCCATAGATGAAGAAGAGAGGAGAGACCAAGTTATAGCATCACATGTTCCCAACATTAGCTCAAATTAGAAGTGAAAGTGGCCATAAATCCCTATTAAGGTGAGATCGACACTGTGAAGTTGAACTCAATGGTCGTAGAAATTATAAATCCACCCCAATGTGCATAACATAGGAGAAGAATAGAAGATGCAATTTTCTCCATTGAAGATAAAGGGTCACACCCAAACTTTGTGGGAAATATATCTAGAGGCACTTAGACAAGAGGTAATTAGGGGTTCATTAGGTTGGGTTATTGAATTTCCCTTCCTCTCCATTTTACCCATAAAATTGATTTTGTTTTTTTTTGAGAATTTTTAAATGCGAAAAATAAAATATTCAATTTTATTTAGTTCCCCACATGATTATTTTTCCTTTTGCAATAAACTAGGTGAAATTTCTTCTCGGCTTCTGAAGGCCATAACTTAATATGCCAATGGAAAGCTTTGGAAGAGTACCTTTCAACCATTGGGCTATCTTTTGTTAGTGCTTCTACAATATCATTTTTATTTGGGAAGTATTCCCCTTGGTTGGAATTAGGACATAACTTGCCCTGAAAAAGGGAAACTTTCCCCTTGCCTTCCGACGTTGAAAACTTAATCATTAAGAAGTGATATGGGGCATGATGTATATCATGGAAATATATCATAAAATTTCATGTGATTACCAAGTCTCATTGCTAAAGTACACTTTTTTATCCCCAAAAACACACCATGGAAGTGAAACATCCTAACACTTGAGATTGATTTAGAAACTTGTAAAATCTGTTTCTCAGTCATTTGGAAATGGAATGACACAATATATCACAAAAATATCTTGAATTGTGGAGCTAAGCAATAACAATTTGTAAGTCTCGAACCTCAAATATGAACTTGTCTCAAAACCAACCACGAATTTGCAAAACATCAAACTTAATGATAAGTAGTCAAAAGTGGGTGTATAGTATTCCATTAGCGATCCATTTCATTTCCCTAAATAATGGATGCATTTATTTCTCATTTTGGTGTTGGTCAATAACAAATTTTAAGCCTTGAAGTTGTGCCACTGAAAAATGGCCCTTGAAACACATGCAACTTGTGTAGGTCATATGTTGGGTAGCCAACAAGCTTCCCAACTCAGTGATTTCACTCCCCCTTTGACAAAACATTGTTGAAGTTTTACTTATATAGCTAGCAGTTATGGTTATTCTTTAATTATTATAAACATTTAGCACATTAGCTGCATAAATAAGATCATTGAAAGAGAGGCAATCATAGAAACAATAGAGACACACAAATTATCCTCAGAAACCCTCATGGGGGAGAAAACCCAACAAAACTTCCTCAATATAGATAGACCAAAGACCGAACAAAAGATCCTCCTCTACTCCTTCAATAAGAAGAGTAGCGCACCACTTAACCAAGAAATACCAAAACACATACCAAGAGACCTCCTTGACGTCGCACTTAGCTGCAATAGCAATTCCTCCAAGACTTGCACACTTCTTCATAGCTGCAGAGCTAGTGTGGTGAGTGTAAATGAGACACCATCCTCACATATAAATACAAGTTGTGAGGTGGCGCTAGGGTTGTGTCTCTTCACTTGATGGAGCTGACTTCTCCTAGAAGTGGCTAAAACCACTTAACAATTACTAGGGGCCGACTTTACAAATACCACCATACAAATACATGTTGACCAATCCACAAAAGGGGATTTGATCTATACAATAATGACTAAAATATAAGTAGAATATTATTTGAAGTTACAATAATTCAACACTCCCCCTTAACGAGAAGGGCATTCTACTGACATCATTAATAACAACTTATTAGACTCAATACATCATCAAGAGAAGGGGACATCGTCATCAACATCGGGAACATTGTCGGTCATATCTATAGGTCATTGGAAGTTTTAATCATCATCAACATCAGTAGAAACTGAACATCATCATCATATGCAACGCGGAGTTGGAGAAACATCATCATCATCATCATCAACATGAAGATGGAACATTAACATCAATAGCACGAAGCTGGAACAACAACATCAACAACACGAAGTTGGAACAACAACATCAACAACACAGAGCTGGAACAACATCATCAACAACACGAAGCTAGAACATCAACATCATCAACAACACTTCATATAGGAATGGGCTTCTTTAGTTGCTAATAAACTCTTCATACAGGAGTGGGCTTCTTCAGTAGAGGAAGCCATGAACATAATAACAGGGGAAGAGGAAATTGGAACAGGGGCCCTAGAAGGCCAAGGTTTTCGATACATTTTGATGCATATCCACAAGAGTTGAACCAGCTATTCCAAGCTGGGTTTTTCAACTGGATTGGAAAAGGGGTGGTCCAACCTAGGCCAGAAAGGCCTCCTTTCCAATCCCCACATGTCCCTGGTATCCCAGTTCCCCCTCATGTATGATTACAACCTGAAGTCTCTAAAAATGACGGATGGCAAGATATTGTCCACCCAACAGTCTCGCAACATCGTGGCTGGCCCAATTTGTCTCTACCTGCTTCCCCTCCATCGGTTAACCCAATTGTCCAATCTACCCCTGCACACTCACCTATATTCCCACACAAGCAAGAGGATAAAAACTGAAACCCAACATGCACCTGATAAAGGAAAAGTTGTTGCTACCCCCTCCTCTCCCTCAAGTGACTCTGCCAAATCCATTTCATCCCGCATGCACTTGAGAGATGATTGCTCTCATGTTATCAATGAGATCAAGCCTAAAGGCTCCACACAACCTGAGGCAAATTCAAAGAAATCAAAGGGAGACAATAGCAACAAAGGGAAAATTGCCTCCCAAAGTGGCAAATATGTTTTTTGAGTGTTTTTATTTATTGATTGTTGAGAACAATTGACTGCTGAAGTTTTTGGACAACACACTATTTTTGGATATTTTGGATATTATATTTTTTGGATATGGTTTCAAATATCATTGATATTAATTTTCAAATTATGAGAGTGATGATGGGAGCCACAAGGATGGATGCATTTGATTGATTGACTTGTTGTGTTTATGTTTGTTTGGAAACTAAAGGGAGTCACAAGGGGTCCCACCTACTAGTTATTATTTATTAAAGACCCTTATTATTATTTTATTAATTCCCCCCCTAAACTAAAAGTTAGTTGAGTTTTAGTTAACTTAACTAAAAGAGGTAGTTTAACTACTTCAACTAATTCTGATTGCTTAAAGGAAAAAAGAGAAGGAGGAATAAGGGAGAATAGAAGGAAAAAACATACTAAGGTCTCCTCTTGAGTTTTATTGAGATAGTTCAGTTTTCATTCATTCTTTAATTCATTGAAAGCCTTATTCTCTTTTATGACAACATGGTCCTATTGTAGACAACAAGATTCAAGGCTGAATTACGTCATTCAGACACTTGTTTTTCATAGGTGTTGATCTATCTTTGATAGTCTGTGTAGACTTGTCTGTTTGTGAATTAAATTTCATGACTGATAAAGGATATTGTGCAGAGTCGAGTGGGAAGCAATATGTGACAACCTGATCTAGCTTTTTAAGTTTAGTTTTTAAATTTCCGTCATAAGTCCTTTTGTATGGTTTTCATCGGGGAAATCTAAGTTTGACTTTGGTCCAAACTTCCGCAGGGAATTTTGTAAAGAGAACGATTCTTTTGATTAATTGGAATGAAATAAGCGATTGCTTTCTGTCTCATATGTGTTAATTATTGACTTGGTATTTTTGCTTTTGTCTCTACATTTACTTTTGCGTATGTTCTATTCAGAAAATTACATAAATATTGAAAATTTCAGCAATCTTTTATTATAAGAAAATCAACCTAAGCCCTTGTAACCAATACTTGTGGATTAGGAAACAATTTTTGAGGCTA
>CBVK0100753008.1:0-10809 GCA_900067695.1 Picea abies
ACCAAAAATGTGGATAACAGAATGCCCCCCAAAGTCTGAGAGTGGAACCAGTGACAATCGATAGACTTTGTAAGTTGTATGTGTGTGTCAAAAACCAAAATCACATCTAATCGGAGACCTGCAAACATCCAATCATCAGCAGAGTATCATATGTATCAACTCTGAGGTAGGCATTCCCATACTCAGATCATAGACTGATGACATCATAAACAAAGGTCATGGCCACCAATCATACACTGTGGATCCATGTAGTCATGTCAATCATAGCACAGCCACTGGAATACACTGTGGATCTGTGTGACAAATTTTCAATCAAGACGACATAGCCACGAAACATACACAGTGGATCTATGTGTCACAAATAATACATACTCCATCGCAACCTGGATTGCAAAGATAATATCCAGGGTCTTCAATTTCATCACCTAAAGTACGAATCTAACCATGTGATTACATGTGTCGAAGTCAAACATGGTAGAAACCACTTGATTACTGGTCATTGATGTATACTGTTAACAAGTGCGAGGGAAATCACCATTAATGTCAATGAATCCCAAGGTACTACAGTACAATCTATCAATTGTGAATGAATGAGTTGATGTCGAACAACTGAGGGAATCTTTCGATCAGAGGTCAATGATGTAAACCTACTGTCGAAAGCGAGAAACTTGCCATTGAGGCATGCAAGCTCCAAGGTACTGAATAATTTCTAAGTCTCAATCCCGGATAATGTGCTGATGTCGATGGAACAAGACTCGTCACAGGAGGGCCTTGATGTATCCCTCATCAGTGACACGAAATGAGTAACAGATTTTGAAAGTGAAACAGAGTATGCGACAATTGGACTTTGGACACAGGGAAGGCCGACACAAAGTGAAAGGATAACTGCAGATGGCCGACTTAATAATGGTTTCAAATGGACAGCTCTTGAACATATGAATGACACGACCAAAGATTTGGCAGCATTGACTCAAAGACGACACATGGAAAGACCTTGTAATCAAATCGAATGAGAGACAAATGGATTTCCCAATCTAGCTTCAAATGATGAATACGGGGTGTCATGTTCAAGAGCGACACTTACTGCCAGTTAATACAAAACGAAACATATCCCTTTCCCAAATTTTCCCCCACCATTTCTGGCAAGTACCTCTTTATTTTTACGCGAGCTTGAAGAGGATCACATATGCTTGTCAATATAAGCTCATCCTTCGGACGAGTCCCTCAGAGTATTTTTAACGAACCCTAAGAAGGATTGGTTTGGTCCCATCACGGGTCTGTCAATGTTTGTTTAACGAGTCCAGAGATAGTAAACTCGAAGGTTTTTCAAGATTATAGAGTTTGGAAAAACACTTTAAAAGAGAACTCTCTCAATTCCTTTTTTGTACTATAGTCCAACGAGACCGAAAAAGGGTTAAACTATCGCTCGAAAGACGCATACTTCAAATACTTTAACGAGCGTGAAAATAGCAAGATCGCTCGGCAATCTTTTCTCATTTAGAGAGTCTAAAAAGAGCTTAAAGAAAACTTCAGGGGGCTTCCTTTTTCGTGTAACCACAGCGATCCCGGAAAAGTGATAAAACAACGCTCGGTCACGTTCTTATGTTTTTCACAAGCACAAGAACGGACAAAAGGTGCTCGAGGTTTTAGGTAAAAACCATAACAAACAACCAAAATCACACCACACTAGGAAAAATTCTGTCCATAACCATCCATATTTCTCACCTGCAAGTCATTTCACTCATTTCCATATTAGTGATTAGGGTTAAATAATAAATAATCATAAAAAACTCACATTTGATATAGTAAAAAGTAATAAAATGAACAAATAACAAAATTTACCATACCATTTTCACATTTTACCATTGAGTGCCAAAAAACCCTCATTTTACCCTCTACCTTTGGTGTCGAATTCCAGGAGCTACGGGAGACCATTTGACATGCCATCAGTAATATTTTGGTAAGTGCCTCATCCCTTATATTTTCATGGTTTAAAAATTCAATTTCATTGGTAAAAAGTTCAGTTTTAAACTAGTTTTTTGAACCCTATGCGCGTGGAATCATTCTCGCAAGTGGCCCATACGAGACTTGCGAGAATGACCCATTCTCGCAGGTGGGCCTTAACCAGCGTGTGAGAAGTTCGCACTGTACATAATAGCTCACCTGCAAACATCGCAAAATTCAAAAATTTATGCAATGTTAAGCCAATTGAAAGAATTTTTCTCATGAATAAGATCACTAACCATGTTTGTATGTTTCTTATGCAGGTTAATAGCCACAACCATGGTACTAGAATGGTGGGAACGAGAGCACGAGGAGGATAATGCCAATGCGGAAAATCACCCTCCAACCATAGCTGCACTAAGAGACTGTGATCTCTTAAAATACTTCCGCATCCCGGGCATGAGAGCCCAAGTTCGACTACTGGAGTACTTAGTCTGAATGTGGGATCCGGACCAACAAGTTTTTATAGTGGGAGCTCATACATTGACTATTGATATCGAGGATATCTATTTCTTGACTAGATTATCCAGACGTGGATCCTATGTTATTTTGTTTGGCAGCAGAGCAGGCGGGTTGAAAATGAGTGAATATTGCAACCAGTACTGTGTACCTGAGGCTGAAAGACAAAAGGGAAAAGTGGCAATTTGGGGAGTTACTGATTTGACTCTCCGCACAATTCTCTTCACCATTGCTCGGATGGCAGGAAGTGCGGCTCCACATATGGCTCTGCAGAGCTATTTCCAGTACACCATCGAGTGTACTGAGCCCCGGGTATTTAACTGGGCTGACGCAGTATTATGCAATCTCAAGAAACAATTGACTAAGTGCAGGCGAGGAAGTCTGAAACAATTTGGATATGGTTCTTTATTAGTGTCCTTCTTCTTAGAGAGGGTCCATGTGCTACGTCTACAGGCTGAGTGGCAATTGTCGGGTCCCAGGGATCCAAGGATGTTGCGGTGGTGTCGACTCATGGCCCGACATGTGGCAGGACCTATCGTCATATATGACGACATTTTCTTTGACTGGTTGCAGAACCAGATGCTGATGGTGGACGACTATGCCTATGTCGGGCTGGATTTCCGAGGAGATCCAGATCTAGCGCTTCCTGAAGATGCTCATTGGGGAGACCTCGGTAAGAAGTACACAATTTTTTGTTTTTAAATGTTTTTGAATTTTAATCATATTTAAATGTTTTTGTTTTTATAGATTTACCCGAAGACTAACACCAAATACTTGTTGATAACACAGACATTGGACCATATTGACCTGCTGGCAGTTCTCCTATCCAGTGGTGAGGAGAGGCAGTAGTAGCAGTTCCACAGTACGCCGAGGATTATCTGATGGTGGAGCAGAATTTACAGGGTCTGATGGCAGACGTTCTAGATATGACTCTGGAAGAGATCCCACGACGCGATCAGCGTCACACTGTGGGGGTTTCTGCATCTATGGGTCGACTTCTCCGCAGAGTTGTCAGGACATTAGTGTGTTATCGTGAACATCATCTATGATGTCATTATGTAGAATTCAGGAGCTTCCATTTTTGATATTTTGGTCTTCGGACAAACATTTTGTAAAAAACAAACCCTTTTGATCGTTATATATATACACGGCTCCTACCGGTTTACTTTACATTGTGTACAATTTAATGTGTTTGATTTATAAATGATTTAAATGCTTGTCCAATACATAATTAGCTAAAGCATCTGTTAATGTATTAAGACATCTAGGAATATGTTGATATTCAATATGATCAAAATGTTGTTCCAAGAGGTGAATCCGCAAATATACCCTTAATAAAGTAGGACTTCGAATAGAGTAGACATTACTTAGCTGTAATACTACCAGCTACGAGTCAAGTCGCACAACCAGGTGACGAATTCCAAGAGAGATAGCATCAACCAATAATTCAATAACGGCGCTATACTCTGCGATGTTGTTGGTTGCCCGACCAAGACATACACCTCGTAAATATATAAGCTCGTTTGTTGGGGCATAGATTGCCCATGTAGTGGAAGCTAGGTTCCGAGTACTACGGCTAGCACCATCAGCGAAGCCAATATAAGGTAGCGAATACTCCGACATCTAGCAATCAAACACAACGTCACGTAAGGGCAGAGACCAGATAACGTCAAAAGCAAACTAAAGTAACACACACATTATGATACATAAAATACAAGTACTCGTGCACAAATGACTTATGCATAGTACTTCTTTAAGTACAACCCGTTCCTGGGTTCACTCAAAGGTACACCATCATAATACACCAACTCATACGCTCCTTTTTCCAAAACACATCTTTATCTTGTTCATATAGAAGAACAAGATCTCCTTCAGAGAAGACACGAGGCTCTACATGCTTGTCATACTGTGCCTTAACGCGTTTCTTCTGGGCTTCTATTACAAGAGTAGCGTCACGGCGAGTTTCGTCCAATCGCATCAAATACAACAAACGTTCATCTTCAACAGAAGTATTGGGTAAGAGTTCTACAGCTAGTTTTAGAGACGGTATTTCTCATTCTATTGGCAGAATGGCTTCCATGCCATAAACTAGTCGAAAGGGTGTAAATCCCGTAGCAGATTTAACAGATGTCTGATACGCCCACAATGTTGAAAACAACATCGTGTGCCAGCTGGTTTTATGAATTCCTATCATCCGTAGAATCATAGTTATGAGAACCTTGTTGATTGCTTCGACCTGGCCATTAGCCTGCAGATAATAGGGTGTTGAGCTATCATGACAAAGGCCCAACTTTTCCATGAGTTCAGACATCATATAATTTCTAAAATGACTACCATGATCGGTAACAATAGCCTGAGGAACACCAAAACGAGTGATGACATGGTTGAAAAGAAATAACGATGCAGTCTTCCCAGTATTATCGAATGTTGGCATCGCCTCGGCCCACTTAGTAAAATAATCAACAGCTACAATAATATAACCATGCCCCCCCCCACTTAGTAAAATAATCAACAGCTACAATAATATAACCATGCCCCCCGGCCGAGTGAGGGTGACATGTCATGAAATCAATGCCCCATTTTGCAAAAGGACCTATTGAGACCACAGGGTGAAGTGGAGCAAGATGCGACCGAATTTTTTGGTTGTAGGTCTGGCAGGCATGACACTTCTGAACAGCAGTAATGTAGTCATTGAACAATGAGGGCCAAAAATATCCTGCACGTAATATTTTATGGGCAGTAGCATACCCATACATATGACCACCACATGCTCCAGAATGGCATTCATTCAAAGCTTTCTCGGCTTCGTCAAAAGTCAAACAACGCCGAAAAATAGAGTCAATACCTCGACGATAAAGCGTATCGCCAAGGATGATATATTGACGTGCCTGATAATGGATACGACGGCGTTCGGTGCTAGACAAAGCAGGCCGAAAAGTTTGAGTTTGGAGATATATAATGATATCTTCGTACCAAATATCATCTGTACTGATAAGGAAAAGTGATTCGTTAGGTAACGAATCGACTGCTACATTTTTCGTGGCAGAGTGGGGAAAATCACAAATTAACTCAGCAAAAACTAAGGATTTCTTCGACGTGGCGAGATCGATTTCCAAGTCGAACTCCTGGAGAATGACAATCCACTTGGAGTACTTTCCCCCCAGCAATTGATGTGTCAATATATGTTGCATAGGGTTACATTGTGAAATCACTGTAGTTTTTCTGGAGAGAATATAATGACGGAAACGTTGAACCGCTTGAACAGCAGCCAAAGCCATCTTTTCAACATGTTGGTACTTGATTTCCGTTGAAGTTAGACTTCGACTCAAGTAATATATAACATGTTCATCGTGTGCATCATCCTCTTGAACGAGAACCATGCCGATAGTATACTCAGACACAGCTAGATAAAGAAATTAATCCCGACTATAATCAGGAGGGAAAAGAAGAGGAGATTTCATGAGGGACAACTTTAAAGCTTCAAAAGCGTTGTTAGCAACCTTATCCCAGACAAACTCTGAACCTTTCTTTAGAAGACGTGTAAAACCCCGAGTAATCTCAGCGTAATTCAGGATGAAGCGACGAAGAAAGTTTGCTTTCCCCTGCAAACTTTGTAACTGGCGCAAAGAAGAAGGAGGAGGGAGATTAAGAATTGCCTCAACCTTAATAGGATCTACTCGGATCCCATGACGTGAAACAATGAAACCAAGGAGACGGTCGGATTCTACGCAAAAGACACATTTATGAGGATTCAGGCGAATGCGATAGAATCAACAACGAACGAAAATTGCTTGGAGATGATTAGGGTGATCGACTCGACGTAAAGAATGAGCTGGCAAATCGTCCAAATAAGGTTGAACGATATGCTTGATATCGTGAAATGAGTAAGACATAGCACGTTGGAATGTTTCACCTGCATTCTTCAAACCGAAGGGGAGTTTTCTATAGGCGAAAGTACCCCAAGGACAAATAAAAGCCGTTTTATGTTGGTCCTCGGGAGCGATATTAATTTGATTATAGCCGGAAAATCCATCCATGAGGGAGAATATTTCACTGCCAGCACAGTCATCGACGATCTGGTCAACGAAAGGGGTTGGAAAATTGTCCTTTGGACAAGCTTTGTTAATATCCCGATAATCAACACAAACGCATATACTACCACCTTTCTTATCAATCGATACAGGGTTTGAAACCCATTCTGTCAATGCCACTGGATAAATAAAACCGGCTTTAAGAAGTTTTTCAACTTCAAGTTTAATAGCTGTCGCTTTACGTGGATGTACAGGACGAAGGCGCTGTCGGACTGGTTTAGCTCCGGGGTATGTCTTAATTTCATGGACAACAATAGCAGGGTCGATACCCGGCATCTCTTCGTAACTCCAGGCAAAGATATCACGAAATTATTTAAACAAGGAAGTATAAGTGACAATTTCCTCGGGAGAACACGAAGCTCCAATATGAACATTCTCGACTATCCCAGATTTAACTGAAATATCTATGGGTATTGTGGGAGAAATGTTACTGAGGTTCCCTTCGGAAAACACATCACGTGTAGATTGGGGAACGGTGGATATAACAACAACGGTCGACGGAGTCGAAATCCGCTGATAATTCCCAAGAGTGTGTTGTTCCAGAAACAGTATGGAATGATGATGCCCATCATCCCAAGGGGTGTCCACCATGAAGGACATGATCATCTCGTCAGTGGGGAAGATGACACGGAAAGGATCAGGAGACAACTCATCAAAAGAAGAAGTAGTAAGGGTTGCTAATTGAATGGCTCGATAAGCGGACTCAACCGGACTTAACGGCATGACGTCACTGAAACGAATATGATCTCCAGGATCAGGGACTATCCAAGGGTCGGCAGACACAGGAAGTTCATGAGGTACAATAGAGATCATATTAATAGAAGCAACTGACGAGCGTGGAATATCGGGTGGTGGTGGTATGGGGAAAGTACCCATTAACGAAGAGTCTTTTAAAAGACCGACTCCAACATTCTCGTAACCCGATGGGATTTTAGCTATGAACGGCACGTTGCCAGTGCCAGTATCAGCATTAAAGAAGGAAAGTTGATCAACCGTGACCACTTTTCCCTGGTGAGGAAATCTTATGACACGGAAAAGGGTTGACACAACAGCACACATAGAATCGACCCAGCTACGACCAAGTAGAAGATTATAATCTAGGGGAGCATCGAAAACTTCCACTTTAACCTGGACGGTCTTACCTTCAAGAGTAACAGGAAACGACGGAAGAACACCGTAAGGCTTAAAACCAAAGTCGTTGAAGGCTCTCAAAGTGTTTTGTGATTCGTTTAAAGGGGGAGAGCCAATGGCTTTCCAACAAGTAAAAGACATTACACACGTAGAGGCACCCTCATCAATAACAGTCCGACAAATGCTCTTGTCAGCGACAACAACTTGTATTTGAAAAGCAAGCTGTGGGGGTAACCTTGGAATATGGTCTTCCAAGTCAAAGACTATCAAATTCGTATCTGTGGGATCAATTCCACCTATAGCTTTCAACAGATCCCTTCGCTGTGCAGGACAAGACTGAAGGACTTCAAGGGCAGACATCGCTGAGGGTGCTTGGGCCAGATCTTTTACAATGCTATAGTTCTGGGCCGCACGAGCATGAGGATTGAATGCCGATTTCTTAACGACACCTTTCGGGGGTGGTCTTATAACTATATCGAGGCTCGGTCGTTCGAGATGAAGAGGACCATTTGTGGGTGGATTCGGTGGAGAGGGTTGTACCAGATCAGGACGTAAATCGTCAACCTTCTCCTTAGAAGGAGTGTAGTCTTTCGCTCTAGTTTAAGTGCAACGTTGTCTTTCTTGGAATCACCGGTGCACATCAAAACATAAGATGATGTAGAAGTAGAGAGTTGGTCATGGATGACCAATGAAGCCTGTTGTTGAGACGTGAAGGGTTGAGACAAGACTGCCGGCACAGAGGGTTTTGGCGTTCCTTGAAGGAACTTGTTCACCTCGGCACGTCTCGGATAATCCTTCGTCTAGTGATCGTCACCACAGATAAGGCAAGGGTAGCATGGTTTGCGCTTATCCTGGTCTTCAACAAGAGGAGTTTTGGTTTGCTCATTCGGATTATTATTTTTACTTTCCTTATTCTTGCCTCTCCCTTTCTTATATTTGTTCTTACCGGTCGGTGTAGATTGAACAGCGTTCACTTCAGAGGTTTTACCGGCGGGAGGAGCAGGAGACGGAGCACTTTGAACATTAGAAGAATTAGATTTAGGGGTTGTAGTTGAAATGGAATGTGAATGGGTATGAGTGGTACCAATCAAACCATCAGCTGCATGCGAGGCAGCTGGAGCAGTAGAAGTGATGGAAGTACCAGGACGAGGTAAATCAGGTAGCAGGGTGTAAAGTGTTCCCGTTTGTGAATAAATGAGATCAAGATACTGAGTGCGACTTATAGCCTGCTCCTCTGTAACAACACCACCCATAGCAATGTCTTTACCAATTTCATTTATGAAAGATTTCGTAAACCATTCTTCCAGTAACTGATCAGAGAGTTCAAGTTTGATGAGACGTCGTCTCCGTCTCCACTCATGTATATGATCCGAGATGTGAGTACCTTTCGTTTGTTTGAAAGAAGTCAAGATCTCAATCCCAGTATCGTAACGGATCGGTAACTGGTAATGTGTGAGAAAATCCATAGCTAAGGTGTTGAAATCAGAAAAGAAACCTCGTGGCAATTCAATGTACCACTTCACAGCCGAACCGGTAAGGGTTCGTTGAAAAATACGCAGACGAATGGAGTCATCCATCAATGAGTTGGACGAACACCATAAATGAAAATTCATGACATGATTATTTGGGTCCTCTCTCGCCTTACCATCGAATTTTGGAATATCTGATGGGAGCTTAGCAGGAATAGCAGGCCATTGGGGAGAGTGACGAATAGGATCATTTAGAATCCTAGACAAATCGGGCAAATCCAAGGTAGCAAGAAAAGGTAACTGTCAGTTTACCTATGGGTACTGATGGCTTTGGGGTGGAAGCCCCATTGGCAGACCAATAGGAGCATAAGAAGACTGCCCGTAGAGGGAAGCCCCTGGCTAATTCGGTGGTGGCCGGATAGGGTAGTAGCCCCAAGGATTATAACCTTGAGTTTGAGTAGGGACCTGGGGCTGAGTAGTCTAACCCGAACCCCAAATAGGATTAGTTACACCTGGATATGGTTGGCCTATAGGAGGGACAGTGGTCTTCCCCCCAGCAGTTTGAGAAAAGTTTTGTAAAAGATGATTCCAATATTGGGCCAACTCAGGAGGTATGTTTTGTCCAAAAGGGGAGGTTGGTCCCCCTACCGTAGGTATAGCTCCACCCGGGAGTTGTGTACCAACCGTAGGTTGTGTGGTAACTGTGTTGTGTCCGGGAAAAGGAAAAGGAACCGTACCACCCTATCCACCAACAGGAATCTACAAGTTTGGTGCAACAGTCGGGATAGTGCCACTCGGATTAGGATTTCTAGTAGGAAACTGAGGGAGTGTCGGGGTGAAACCGGGAATAGGATGCCCAAGAAACGGAGGACCACTTGGAGAACCGACTGGGGTTTGTGGAGGTGTTGGATGGGAAACATTCAACAAGGGATTCAACGCATGGTAACCAGGGGGTAAATTTGGGTTGACCTCTGGTATTCATTGAGTATTGATAGGGGCAAGAGTAGTTGCAAGAATCTCGGTTTGGACACTCGTAGTATTCGCGAGATGGGCCATCTCAGGAGGGAGAACAAAATGATAAGCGGTAGTCTCTGGTGTAGTTTCTGGTTCAGGAGACACAGGAGGGTTGATTTCGTAGACAGGGGGTGACTCAGTACCAAACAAGACTCGTCGAAAATCACCCGACCAAAAAGGATCTTGGCCTACTACACCGTGAGAAGGCCCAACGATTGATTCAGAAGATGTAACAACGACTTCTTCAGAAGGATTTAATCGCCCAACATGTCGTTCACCACGACGAATGCGATAGTCCTCTATAGTATTGGTAACTCGAAAATCACCTAGAGAATCAGTGCGTTCTACCTGTGGAGGTGGTGTAGAAATGTCTTGGGCTTCACTTATGTCCACGTGAGGTGGAGTAACAACGGGGATTTCACCCTGACGAGGAGATCCATCAGGGGTGCCTTCAGGTGTTGCTGTATGCAAGGGTTGTGAAGTGTCCAGATGTTCCGGGGATAAACCTTGCATCCTACGTGAACGTCGTGGGGGAGCAATTGTAAACAAGTAACAAACTCCGCAACGAAAATCTTATGGTCAACTTCGAGAAACAAACAAAACACACTAGTAAACAAAATCTAGAAGCAATCACCAAGCAA
>CBVK0100753011.1:0-30639 GCA_900067695.1 Picea abies
ATACCTCCCACCTCACTCTGCACCGTACCCCACTACCCAATCACCCATCACACTCATCTACCCGTTGTTCAATCAATTCCATACACGTCACACTCATCTACCCATTGGCCAATCAATCCCATCCCCCATGACTGTTACTCCTCCAACTCACCACCTGTGCCATAACGGACACCCCCCTACACCGTTTAACCTTGTTTCTTCACCATTAACGCATTTTCCACTGATCCAAACTCAGTCGACATAGTCATTTCCTCTTTTCAATATAACCACCACTAGGCACACCGTCGACAGGCGCCATTAAGCCAGGTAATTACAGACAATACCTTTTTTCATTCTTCAGATCTCCGATTAATTATGGAGCCCAAATCCAAATCTATTGAAACGTGAGAAAAATCATTTCCTTCTCTTCCCATTGACCTGGATCATGCCCCCCTGGCTGATAAAGATTACCGAGTTTCATATCCAAAGTGTGAATTCGATTTCTTCAAATTACACTTCTAGCTAAAAGATATTTTCATAGACTAGAGTGACGAGATCAAACTCTGGGAGTCTAATTTTCCATTGTACATGTTTCCCCAGACCTATCATTTCCCTAAGTTCACCCTTAAGTGTCAATCCCATTACCTTCTCAGGAAAAGGGACATTGTGTCTTTGTCTGATGAAACTTTGTTCACCATTACCCCTGAATCGATAAACCAGATGCTACAGATCCCCAAAATTGATTCTACTAGCCCTTCTCCATTGAAATCATGAACGAACTCTATTAGAAGCTTTCTTTCCCTCAAAGAGCCCAAATATTTGAAATCTTCCTACCAGAAGATTCACAGTTTCCTAAAAAGAACACTCCCTATCCTTCTTCCATCTTCTCAGTCAGAGCCAACCAAATCATTTCCACCCTTTGTTTCCTACTACGATATTATTTTGATGAATGGGTAGATGAACCCATCTTGGGTTTTCTATCAATTTTCTCCACATAACAGAAATCTATAACTCAATTCAGTTTCAGTTAGTATCTCATTGACAATATGCATGAATAGCTCTTCAAGTTATCAATAGAGGGAATGTTCAGGTACTCCTCAATGTTGGTGTACATGTTCCTTTTCTTACAAGCAAATAGATTCTCTTATGCTCTCCAGAAATTGGATCAAAATAGGAACCCTCAATCAATAACTTCTTGGACATCACTAGTAAGGAAGAACTCATCTGAGTTCAGATTCCAACACTTCATCGATCAATTTTACAATCTAGTAGTGTGCATGATCAGTAGCAAAATGGAACCAAGGATAAATGAGGAGGTCTAGATAATTCTTCATGTATTAGACTTAGTCAAAACAAGGGACTGGTATCTTTACCAGAACCATACTGAGATCAGAGTTTATGAGTGTGAATTTACACCATACAAACTACCAAAGTACCTCCCTGTCAAAATCTTTGTATTGGAATGCATCAAGCAGATGATAAACTCTGATGACATCCACTTTGTATCATTTAAGAAGAAGAAGAAACTCAGGATCAAAAGCCAAATAGGTTCTTTCATATGTAACAGCGGAGTTGCAAGAGAAGAGGCCAACGATCTCTTGAAAGAAATGAATTTTAGTCTGAGTTTCCTGTGGAATTATGACCCCTTTGGCATCATATCAAAAATTAGGCTCAAACAGAATACTTCTCCTTATTCTCATGTGCCAAAGCTTGAGATAGAAAATTTTATGAATCAGACAGATGGGTAGGTAAATACATTGTTGGAAACTGAAGAAGAACCCCCCATTTTCACTGCATGTCATACCAACACTCCTCAAGTACAAGAAGAAAAGAGAGTAAGGAAAGAATTTCTTCCTTCAATCACAAAGGTGTCAGTTGAGGACTTCCAAGTTTACAAGAAGAGGACTAAGACTAGCCACACACCAGACAAGTTTAGAGAAGGAGAGACACAATCCACCATAGTCATGGAGGGACCACATTCCTATACATTCTCAAGAATTCAACATATAGTGCCAACATCCTCCTCCAAGAAGTAATCAGACACTACACTATCAGTTGAATCCTCTCAAGAGCCAATAGGATCAGGCATTTTTGAAAAATACAAGATGATCAAGACAAAGAATGAACTTCTGAACAGCAGCACATATGCCCACTTTTGGAAGCATACATCCACAACTCAGCACAAATTATTTTCTTCATTTGACACAGAGAAGGGAAGGATGCATATGGAATTCTTACAAGCACAGGTCCCCCATACCAACACAACTTCTGATTACAAGAAAGAATCTTTTGAGTTTGATGTGAAGGAAGTCCATCCAACAGATCAAATGGACATGCATAGGCAAATAGGGGAGATTATTTTCTCCACTCTGACAAACACATCATTAACTGCTACCAAATTGCAAGTGTCTCTAAACAATGTCCAATCTCAATTGAAACTGGAAAATATATAATCCTTGGCCAAGGATAATAAAATCAAAGCCCTGAAGGAACTGGTGCTGAAGATTGGTTATGACCCATCTAATTTCAAGTCAATCGAGGAACTATTGAAGAATAAAAATGATGGCATAGCATGTCTGAGAAAACAATTCAAACTTCCAGCCACTGAAGATTCACAAGCAAAGGAAATGGTTGAAAGTGAAGGACACAAGGAGGAGATGCTGAAATTAATAATGGAGCATAATGCACAAATAAAGGATATGGAAGTTGAGTTAGATAATTTGGTTAAAGAGAAAGAACAGAGTGTGCATATGTTTGTTATCCCATTGGATGTAGTTCCTCTCATAGGAGTTAGTACAGTAGAAATAGCCACATCATCCAAGATTCCATCAGCCATCCCAGTGAAAGTTCCAGATGCCTCTGAGAAGTTGGTAAAGTCTATGGAGGATATGTCACTGCAAGGGGAGGAAATCAGAAATTTGAAAGAAGAGGTTAAAAGCCTCCAGGACCTGAAGTCCAAGTTCCAGGCTAGCTATAACACAGAAATGCATAAATCACAAAGAATCATTCAAGAATTACAGAAGCTACAGAAGGAGACTGGCATGGCTAAAAATTTGTTTGGGGCCAAGGAAAACATATGGATGGACATCAGCAAGTCAATGGCAGAGATATGTCCATTCATACAAATTGTCTTTGAACAACATGAACTGGTACAGAAGGCTAGATAATCAATTGAAAATATAAGGGGAGAAGCCTACAGAGGCCATTGAGCTCATCAGGTTCCTAAAATCCAAGACTAAGCAGGAGTTGGAGGCATTGGAAATTGAAGACGAGACAGAGACTATCCTTGAGGTCAAGAAGGTCTTGACCAAGAAAGGATTGATGTTGCATCTAGAGGAGAAATCTTAGATGATGAACATTGGAGTATAGATATTTTTTAGCAACATTGACACGCTACACAAGAAAGGACTCCCTCGACTACTAGTGATAAATGACAAGCTCATCACTATGTCAGACTACAAGTAGAAGATCAACACAGTGGCAAAGGATGGTTCTAAATTTGTAGGTATACAAGGATGAATTACTGGCAAGGCTTTCTTAGAAACATTACAGTTGGACCTGAGCATCCAACGTGAGATAAAATATATTTTTATTACAAAGCCTACTTTTTCCAAGTACACTGATATGGACGAAATATAAAAAAAGTTACTCAAGGTTTCCATCCCTAGTCAAAAGAGATGGGAAGACTTATGCTCTTTACTTGAGTAAAAGTGATGTGGATCTTCAATTTAGCATGAAGAAGACAGTCAAATAAAAGAGATGAATCAACAACTACTTCCCCCAGAATCAACACCAAGGATTTGGATAGATTAACAA
Source organism: Picea abies (assembly GCA_900067695.1). NCBI lineage: Eukaryota > Viridiplantae > Streptophyta > Pinopsida > Pinales > Pinaceae > Picea > Picea abies. Next base: position 3,796 of record CBVK0100753011.1, read on the forward strand.
CATTCCTATTATTTTGTAATTGGTAATCTAGTTAGCTAGATTTTTTATCCACAATATCCTAGTGATTAATGACAGGATCAGATGTAACTATTGTATAAATACTTCTCACTTCGAAGTATTGAGAGTTTATTTTTATGCCCAAGGAGCTATTTGTGTAATCTTTTCAAAAGGATCGTCTAGTAATAAAAAAGGCTATTCACAAGATTCTTGTGTTTGAACGTTGGTGATGTTTATCTTTCTCTGTGAATGTTTATCTTTCTCTGTGATCATTATGTTTTCAGTTTCTAATCATTAAAAGGAAGTTAATGAACAGAATTTGTCTCGTACACTCTGTTTTTGGTCTTTTATTGATCTATATGTTATTCATCTGATATTAATTAAATAAATTCTTAATTGCTTCTTTGCTTGGTGTATTTTCCCACCTGTTATGTCTTTTCATCCCATTTAATTCTAATAGATCCAGCGATCTCACTATCTCTCCATATGAAGGAACCTAATAAAAATTGTATCTAATCCTAATCTTTAAAATATACCCCATAACCCAATAGAAGTTTAAAGCACATCTTCAGCCAGCTCTTATAAACAAACAAACAAACTCAGATTATTTAACTAGCCTAATATCTAGAGCCCAAACATATCTAAATCAAACAGAGAGATCCCTCTTTGAAACTGGCAAGGATAGATCCCAATTTCAAAAGTGGTTTTGGTAAGTTACCTCTTTCAATTTCTTCTACCCTTAACAACCTCTGGGAATTATAGAGTGATAACATAGTGGCGACCATACTAGGGAATCGAACAAATTTTCCAACTTTTTGAATTGTATCCCCTAGAAAACTTTATTTCTAAACAATTAAAGATCTAACTTTCAAGAGATAAATGTTCAGAGGTTGTTGAAATTTGACCATATTAATTTATATTTCTTAAATTTTAAAGTTCTGGCTCCAAAATGAATTAACACCATATCACACCCTGATCCAGAACCTGTAACAATAGTAGATAATCTAGAAAAAATAATCAGAAAAATAAGCACAGTAGAAGGTCAAGTGAGTAGCAGTCCTCTTCATAGGGCCACTTCTCTTCCAGAGAATTTTGTCACAATCCAGGACATCGTGTTTGACCTACCTTTTGATCAGATTATCTTCAGAACCAAATATGATAGCTTTGTGGATGAAATAGTACTAGATCAAACCATCCTCCAACCTATAACCCCTGAAAGACTCTCTCCCGAGATGGATTTTGATCAACGGATCCTTCAAGAGTTTGAGAAATTACAAGATCTAGCATCAAATCTTGACCAAGATTTGTATAAATCCCATTTTCAACAGTCTGTGGAGCTTTCTTTCCTTTCTATTGTTGCAGCTTCTGTCAATCCTCAAGTAACTCATTCTATACCTCACAGTCCTGCCTCCTTCACATCTTTTGTCACTTCTCCACCAATCATACAAGTTTTCGTTCAGCCTCCTCCACTAATCATGGTAGCAATATATGATCCCCCGATGTTAGTTTCTCCCTTACATAACATGCCCCAGGACTATCAAACCATGATTCCTCAATTTGAATGTACTGGAACCCTTAATGCACAAAAGCACGTGGATAAAATGAATGATTTATTTTATTTATAGGAAGTTGATGAGGCAGATGTCCAAATGAGACTCTTTGCACAAATTTTAATTAGTGACGTTAAGAAATGGTTTAAAGAATTATCTGTTGCTAGCATTGTTGATATTGTTTCTTTTAATTGAACCTTTCTCAATAGATGGGAGGTAAAGAAAAACCCTCTCCATGTTTTATCTGAATATGAAAATATCAGAAGAAACTAAGGGGAAACTATACAAAACTATTGTACTCATTTTAATAATATATATAATGCAATTCCAGTTGATATCAAACCTCCTCAAGGCCTGGCCTTGATCAAGTTCCCTAATGGCTTTGATCCTAATATGCCCTACCAATTGAGAGAAAGAAACTCTGCCACTCTGGAAGATATGCAGAAAAGTGAGGTGAGTGTTGAAGAAAACCCATTAGCTAGGAGATCTAGGAAAAGAACAGAAAGGAGAGTCACAATCAAAGAAGAACCTTCCACTTCCACTGCAGATGCCTAAATAGATTCTCTAGTTAGAACTATGGAGAGAATTATGGAGAGATTAGAAATCAATGACAGGAACCCACCTAGAGAGAACCAACCTGCCCCTCAAATCTGAAATCCCAAATTCAAGATAAATCCTCCCTAGATCAGGCAAAGAGATCCGAGAGAACAACAAGAACAGAGAGGACCTGACCAGCAGATCAAGCCACCCTTTTAGGAAAACTATGTTGATGATGGGGAAGAGACTATAGAGGGACTGGATGACATTTACATAAACCTTATGGGATTTAATGACAATGATTCCATCTTTCTTACTCAAGAGGAACATAACCTTTTTCTCCTTTCAAATATCGAAGTAGATGAGGAAGAGTCAAAATAGAAATCCTTCGAAAATGCAATAATGGAAGTCCTCAGAAAATACAACTTAAGGAGTAAAAATTCTAATGACAACCCAACTAAGAAATCTTCTGAAACTAAGAAGACCTCTGATATTGTTCCTAAGAAAGTTCGTGAAAAGAAAAACTCAGAGGCCCCTACAAAAAGAATGCATGAATATTTACCAAGGATAGATCAAACTGAGGTTGCATCCACAAGTCAGCCTAGTACTACTGCATAGAAAAATGTGGCTGATAAATCTGATTTTCAGAGTCAAAGCAGAACTCCTACCACTTTCAGCCTGGAAAGTAATTGGTCAAACTGAAAAATACATATTCCTCTGTCAGGACTGATGAACAAGAATGCTTACACATCACAAGTGATCAAAGCCTTGAACATAGAACTAGGAATAGGTATGGACACTGTGAACGTTGTTGATGATCAACCAGAGTTGTTGTTTGGTCCCGACGTTAAGGGGAAAACTGAAAATGGTTTTGTTCCTTCTTTCTACATCAATTTAAATATTCATGATAAGACATTACACAATGCCATGTTGGATTCTGGCACTTCTCACAATATTATGCCTAAGTTTGTGATGGAGAAATTAGGACTTGATATCACCAGGCCTTACAAGGACTTATACTCCTTTGATTCAAGCAAAGTCAAATGCATAGGTCTGATCAAAGGCTTGTGCATTACCTTAGCACAGATCCCATCCAAAAGCATGGTAATGGATATTGTTGTTGCAGATATTCCTCCAAAATATGGCATGTTATTATCTCAATCATGGGGTGCCAATTTAAAGGGTACCTTATAGCTGGACATGTCATATGCCACCATCCCAGTGTTTGGTCAGGAGAAAAGGCTGTACAGAGAGACTCTGATGAAATACATGGTCAGCAGTCAAGAGAAGCCTCATAATTATCCTTTTATATTATGTTCATTCTGATCTGGATTCCTTCATTTTATATAATGATGGTGACATGGATAGTCAAATTGCACAATTGGAATATGATGTTTGTAACATGGAGGAAAGTAAAGAAACCCCTGAGGAAAATGAAACATTGACAATACAAACTAATGAACCAACAGAACCTCTCTGGATTTTATATTTTGATGGAGTTGTTAGTAAAGAAGGATCTGGAGCTGGGGTGTGGGTACATAATCCAAAAGAAAGGTATTCAAAAATCCATTTTTATAAATTAAATTTCCAGTGCACCAACAATATAGTTGAGTATGAAGCATTGATGCTTGGCCTGAAATTGTTGAAAAATCTTGGTGCGAAAAAAATTTTAGTAAGAGGTGATTTTGAACTTAACATTAAATAGATCAAAGGTGAGTATTTTTCCAAACACCCTAGACTCAGGGCTTATAGAAATGTTGTTTTGGATTTTTTACAATGTTTTACTGAATATGACCTACAGGTGATTCCTAGAGGCCAAAACATACTTGCAGATGGACTGGCTACCTCAACAGCCACTTGTAAAATACCTTTCCATCAAGATCGACAATACACAGTAGAGGTGAAATGCAGACCTACTGTCCTAGACAATATCAAGTACTGGCAAGTGTTTGGTAATGATGAACAAATTGATGATTTCCTGCATTCCAAAAATGAATTTGAGTGTGCAAACTTTGATGTAGATAGTGATAACGATACTATAAATAAACTAGATTCAGAAGAAATAAATGAAAAAGAAGAAAATTCATATTTTTTACAATTAAAAGATAACATCCTTCCTAGAGGGTTAGTCCCACTAGAAGAACTGTTTGATTTCAATGATGTAGCGAAAAAGATAAAAATTGAACCTACTGGGAAAGATGTTGAGGAATGTAACATAGGAACAAATAAGGAACCTAAAATGATAAAATTATCCAAATATTTACCTCTTGAGCAAAAATAGAAATATATTGAATTGTTCAAAGAATTTGTATATGTTTTTTCTTGGATCTATGAATAGTTGAAATCTTATGACACCAGTATCATACAACACAAAATCCCTATAAAAGAATCATAATCCTTTCAAGCAGAAACTTAGGAGACTTAACCCCAAGTTGATGCCCCCAATTGAAAAGGAAATTAAGAAAATGTATGATTCTAAAATCATTGTCCCTCTAAGGTTCTCAAAATGGGTTTCTAATTTAGTCCCTACTAGGAAAAAGAGTGGAGAAATCAGGCTCTGTGTTGATTTCAGAAACCTCAACAAAGTCTCCTTTAAAGACAACTATCATATGCCCAAAATGGATCATATACTACAAAAGGTAGTTGGATCTAGTAGAATATCATTATTAGATGGTTTTTCTGGCTATAACCAAGTCCTTGTCCACCCTAATGACCAAGAGAAGACAGTGTTCACTACACCTTGGGGCACTTTCATGTATGTGAAGATGCCCTTTGGTTTAATGAATGTTGGTGCCACATTTTAGAGAGCAATGGACATTGCTTTTATGGATGAACTAGGGAGATTTATTGAAATATACTTGGATGATGTAATTGTCTATTCAAAAACAAATGAAGAGAAATACAACACCTTAGGAAAGTTTTTGAAAAATGCAGAAAATTCGGAATCTCACTCAATCCCAAGAAAACCTTGTTTGGTTTAGAGGAGGGCAAACTGTTAGGGCACATTATTTCTAAAGATGGAATCAAGATAGACCCCAACATAATTGAAGCCATCTAGAAGATAGACCATCCAAGAAATATTAAGGAATTGCGGTATTTTATAGGAAAAATAAACTTTCTGAGAAGATGTATCCCTAATTTAGTAGAACTCCTTAGAAACATAAAAAACATTCTTAAAAAATATAAAAAAATAAAGTGGAACTCATAAGCTAAGCAGTGCTTTGACCAAGTAAAGAAGGCATTGACACAAGCCCCTGTACTAATCAGTCCTGATTATACCAAAGACTTCTACTTATTCTCTTTTGCTTATGAACATACCATTGCAGGAGTCCTTTTGCAGAAAAACAATGAAGACCATGAACAACCTATAGCATTTTTTAGCAAATCATTGAGAGACATTGCATTGAACTACAACATCATAGAGAAACAAAAATTTTCTTTGGTAAAATAAATTAAGAATTTCATAGTATACATTCTCCATTCACATATCATTGTTTATGTTCCTAATGCAGTGGTGAAAGATATTATGATTCAAGATAACCTAGATGGTAGAACAGGGAAATGGATTGTTGTGATCCTTGAGTATGATATAGAAATCAAACCAACCAAATTGATCAAGGATCAAGGATTAGCCAAATTGATGGTTGAATCAAATTTTCATGCTTTAGACATAAACGTTCTAGCTGTGGTTGATGAACAAGTAGAGCGGGAGACTCCACATGTCAAACAGGTATTATTGAATCCTTTATGGTATGCATACCTTATCTTTGTCTTACATCATTTACAATCTTCTCATGGTTTGACAAAAACTAAATCTAGATTCTTAAAACTTAAAGCTTTGAAATATTGCATTATGAATGGAAATATTTACTAGAAAGATGTTGGAGGCATTTTACTGAATTGTTTATTAATAGATGAAGCTAACAAAGCCTTGAAGGAGTTCCATTAAGGATATTGTGGTGGAAATTTAAATTGGAAGGATACTTCTAATAAAATTATTAGTGTTGGTTTCTACTGACCAACCTTGTTTGCAGATGTCCACAAAAAGGTAACCTCCTATCACAAATGCTAGATCTTTGAAGGCAAAAGGAAACTTCTTCCTTTACCTTTGAAACCTATTTCGGTTGAAGCTCCATTTCAAAAATGGGGTTTAGATTTTATTGGAGAGATTCACCCACCTTCATCAGGCTAGCACAAGTGGATCCTTACAACTACTGACTACTTCACCAAGTGGATTGAAGATGTACCCTCCAGGAAAGCCACTGATGTTGAGATTATAAAATCCTTGGAAACTAACATTCTCTCTTGATTTGGATGTCCCAAAAATATTATTATTGATAATGCAGTAGATTTCAAATCAAAAAAGATGATAGAATTTTGCAGTAAGTATCAGATCACTTTAGGAAACTCTACATCCTATTACCCTTGGGGAAATGGATTGGTAGAGTATTCTAATAAGAGTTTGGTCAATATCATCAAGAAGATGTTGTAGGAAAATAAGAAGTCTTGGAAAAACAAGTTGGTATATGCACTTTGGGTAGATAGGATGACTACAAAGAGGTCAATTGGTATGTCTCCATATCAGTTGGTGTATGGAATGACTATTTTTTTTCCCACCTCTTTAGGTGTTCCTGTTATGAATCTATTACAAGAAGTATAGGTAGAAATAAATGACATCCAAATAAGGATCAATAAAATGATACAACTACAATAGTCCAGAGAGGAGGTTTATAACTAGACTCAGGTGATTCAAGAGAGCATCAAGAAAATCTATGACAGAAGAACCAAGGATGATGATTTCAAATTAGGTGATATAGTACTAAAATGGGATTCAAGAAATGAAGACAAGGGAAAACATGGAAAGTTTGAAAATTTATGGAAAGGCCCTTTCATAATTCAGGCTTAGAGAGGAAACAATGCATTTTTAATCAAAGACATGGACAGAGAAGATCTGCCAGGAGGACCTATCAATGGCAGAATGCTCAAACATTATGTTCCACCAGAATGAAGATATTTTCTCACTCACCTCATTGTACAAACCATTTTTTACTTTTATGTTAGGTGTGGGTGTTTTTTGATCAAGTGTTTGAAGCTCGAAGAGAAGGCCCCAAGCCACTGATCAGGATAACCATACTTACAATTAGATTAAAGCAAATCAGGGTGTAGGAAAGCACTGGAGAAGAATATTCAATGCAATAGGTAGTTGGTTCTTGTCACCTCACAAGGAGAGCACCATCCCCAAGTGGAGCCACTGTTATAACCCTATGTTTCATAGGATCACTTAGTGATTAAAATCTCTTCTTCTAGTTGTATTGTATTGTAAATAATATTTTATTCTGCAAATTATTTACAAAGAGAAAAGAAAAAAGAATAAAAGAATAAAAAAATATATAAATCAAAAGAGGGTATAAAAATAGAAAAAGAGGAAAAGATAAAAACCCATGAAATAAAATTGGTTTGATTCATATTGTCTAACCATGATCAAACCCTTTAAATTTGTGTTGATAGGATAGTGAATAAATTTGTCCAAACAATCTAAAATTGGACAAATTGGATAGGTTAGTGAATAAGTTTGGCCAAACAGTCTAATCTTGGCCAAATATCTTAGGTTAGAGTAATTATTGATCCAACAGTTTAATTTGGGTCAATGTTGTTAGGTAATTATATTAGGATCTAGGTTAGAATGCTTTATTCCAATAAATATTTGCAAAAGATTGATTAAATGTCTTTTATTTGAGATAATTTGATGTGTTTTTTACCCCTTGGTGAAAAAATAAAGAAAGGGGAGCTAGAGCTACCCAAAAAATATTTTTATCCTAAGTACTAGCGAGATTTGACCTTTTGTCATGTTGTAATTAAAAGGAGCACAAATCTCAGCGATTGATCAAGGCACGCCCAAATCAATGGCCAACAGTGGATTTTTGGCCAACAGTGGATTTTGAACCCCCCCCCAACCTTTCTATCTTTAAGAGTTGGGGGGGGGTTGGTCTTGGAGAGTGGTTTCCTCAATGCATGCCCCCCACAATGTTTTAGCTCCATATCTTACCGGACTCCCCGCCAATCAATCCCGCTTACCACCTACCCCCCCCCCTCCGGGGAAACCGCCTAACCGCTAATCCAATACCACCCACCTCACTCTGCCACCATACCCCACTACCTTGTCACCCATCACACTCATCTACCCATTGGCCAATAAATTCCATCCATGTCACACTCATCTACCCATTGGCCAATCAATTCTATCCCCCATGACCGTTACTTGTCCAACTCACAACCCACGCCATAATAGACACCCCCTACACTATTTAACTCTGTTTCTTCGCCATTACCGCACTGTTCACTGATCTAGACTCAGTCAACACAGTTATTTCTTGTTTTAAAGATAACCACCACTAGGCACACCGTCGGCAGGCACCATTAAGCCAGGTAATTACAGACAATACCTTTTTATGTCTTCAGATCTCCGATTAATTATGACACCCAAATCCAAATCTGTTGAAAGAGAAGAAAAATTGTTTCTTCCTCCTCCCATCGACCTGGACCATGCCCCCCTGGATAATAAAGATTACTAAGTTGCAAAGCTGAAGTGTGAATTCGATTTCTTCGAATTACACTTATGGCTAAAATATATTTTCTTAGACCAAAGTGATGAGATTGGACTTTGGGAGTCTAATTTTCCATTGTAAATGTCTCCCCAGACCTATCATTTCCCTGAGTTCATCCTTAAGTGTCAAGCCCATTACCTTCCTGGACAAAGAGCCATTATGTCTTCATCTGGTGAAACTTTTTTCACTATTACCCCTGAATCGATAAAACAGATGCTACAAATCCCCAGAATCGATTTTTCTAGCCTTTTCTCCATTGAAATCTTGAATGACCTCTATCAGAAGCTTTCTTTCCCTCAGAGAGCCCAAATATTCGAAATCTTCCTACTAGAAGATGTGCAGCTACCTAAAAAGAACCCTCCCTATCCTTCTTCCATCTTCTCAATCAGAGCCAACCAAATCATTTCCACCCTTTGTTACCTACTAGGATATTATTCTGATGAATGGGTAGATGAACCCATCCTAGGTTTTCTGTCCATTTTCTCCACATAAAATAAAGCTACAAATTAGTTCAATTTCAGTCAGTATCTGGCTGACAATATGCATGAACAACTCTTCAAGTTCTCAATAGAGGGAATGTCTAGGTACTCCTCAGTGCTGGTGTACCTGTTCCTTTTCTTCCAAGCATACATATTCTCTTATGCTCTCCATAAATTGGATCAAAACAGGAACCCTCAATCAATGACTTCTTGGACATCACTAGTGAGGAAGAAATCATATGAGTTCATCTTCAAACACTTCATCGATCATTTTTACCATCTAGTGGTGTGCATGCTCAACAAAAGAATGGAACCAAGAATAAATGAGGAGGTCTAGAGAATTATTCATCTATTAGACTTATCCAAAACAAGGGACTGGTATCTTTACCAGAACCATACTGAGATTAGAGTTTATGGGTGTGAATTTCCACCATACAAACTACCAAAGTACCTCCCTGTCAAAATCTTTTCATTGGAATACATCAAGCAGATGATAAAATCCGATGACATCCACTTTGTATCATTCAATAAGAAGCAGCAAATCAGGATCAAAATCCAAATTAGTTCTTTCATATGTAACAGCAGAACTGCAGGAGAAGAGGCCAACAATCTCTTGAAAGAAATGAATTTCAGTCTAATTTTCCTATGGAATTATGACCCCTTTGGCATCATATCATAAATCATGATCAAACAGAAGACTTCTCCTTATGCTCATGTGCAAAAGCCTGAGATAGAAACGTTTATGAATCAGACAGGCTGGCAAGAAAATACATTGCTAGAAACTGAAGAAGAACCCCCCATTGTCATTTCCTCTCATACCATCACTCCTCAAGTATAAGCAGAAAAGAGAACCAGGAAAAAAAATTTACCTTCAATCACAGAGGTGTTAGTTGAGGACTTCCAATTTTACAGGAAGAGGACTAAGACTAGCCACACACCAGATAGGTTTAGAGAAGGAGAGACACAATCCACCATAGTCATGGAGGGACCAAATTCCTCTACATTCTCACACAGTCAACATATAGTGTCTGCATCCTCCTCCAAGAATCAATCAAACACTACATTGTCAGATGAATCCTCTCAAGAGCCAACAGGATCAAGAATTTTTGATAAATACAAGATGATCAAGTAGAAGAATGAACTTTTGAACAATATCACATATGCCTAGTTTTGGAAGCATACATCCATAGCTCAGCACATATTATTGTCTGCATTTGACACATAGAAGGGAAGGATGCATATGGAATTATTACAAGCACAGGTCCCCCATCCCAAGACAACTTCTGATTACAAGAAAGAATCTTTTGAGTTTGATGTGAAGGAAGTCCATCCAGCAGATCAAATGGACATGCATAGGAAAACAAGGGATATGATTTTCTCCACTCTAACAAACAAATCATTGATTGTTGCCAAATTGCAAGTGTCTCTAAACAATGTCCAATCTCAATTGAAGCTAGAAAAGATGTCATCCTTGGCAAAGGATGATAAAATCAAATTCCTAGAGGAACTGGTGTTGAATATTGGTTATGACCCATCTAATGTTAAGGCAGTGGAGGAACTATTGAAGAAGAAAAATTTTGATATAGCATCTCTGAGAAAACAATTGAAACTTCCATCCACTGAAGATTCATAAGCAAAGGAAATGGTTGAAAGTGAAGGACACAAGGAGGAGATGTTGAAATTAATAATGGAGCATAATGCACAAATAAAGGAGATGGAAGCCGAGTTAGATAAGTTGGTGAAAGAGAAAGAACAGAGTGTGCATATGGATATTATCCCACTGGATGCAGTTTCACTCACAAGAGTTAGTACAGCAGCAGCAACCACATCAGCCGAGATTCCATCAGCCATCCTAGTGAAAGTTCCAGATGCCTCTGAGAAGCTGGTAAAGTCTATGGAGGATATGTCACTGCAAGGGGAGGAAATCAGAAAGTTGAAAGAAGATTTTAAAAGCCTCCAGGACCTGAAGTCCATGTTCTAGGTCAGATATAACACAGAAATGCATAAATCACAAAGACTCAACCAAGAATTACAAAATCTGCAGAAGGAGACTATCATGGCTAAAAAATTGTCCGAGGCCAAGGAAAACATATGGATGGACATCAGCAAGTCAATGGAAAAGATATGGCCATTCATAAAAAAATTCTTTGAACAACATGAACTGGTACAAAAGGCCAGACAAGCAATTGAAAAGATAAGGGAAGAATTAGGGGAGAAGCCTACAGAGGCCACTAATCTCATCAGGTTCCTAAACTCGAAGACCAAGCAGGAGTTGGAGGCAATGGAAATTGAAGATAGGACAGAGACTATCCTTAAGGTCCAGAAGGTCTTGACCAAGAAAGGATTGATGTTACAGCTAGAGAAGAAATCTCATATGATGGACATTGGAGTACAAATATTTTTTAGCAAGGTTGACATGCTACACAAAAAGGGACTCCCTAGACTACTAGTGATAAATGACAAGTTAATCATTATGTCATACTACAAGCAAAAGATCAGCACAATGGCAAAGGATGGTTCTAAATTTGCAAGTATACAAGGAAGCATTACTGGCAATGCTTTCTTAGAAACATTACAGTTGGACCTGAGCATCTAACATGAGATAAAGTATATTTTTATTACAAATCCTAATTTTTCCAAGTACACTGAAATGGACGAAATATACAGAAAGCTACTCAAGGTTTCCATCCCTAGTCAAAAGAGATGGGAAGACTTATGCTCTTTACTTGAGTAAAATTGATGTGGATCTCCGATTCAGCATGAAGAAGACAATCAATTCAAAGTGATGAATCATAAACTACTTCCCCCAGAATCAAAACCAAGGATTCAGATAGATTAACAAAATTCCTATTATTTTGTAATTGGTAATATAGTTAGTTAGATTTTTTCTCCACAATATCCTAGTTATTAATGACAAGATCAGATGTAACTATTGTATAAATACTTCTCACTTCAAAGTATTGAGGGTTGATTTTTGTGCCCAAGGAGCTATTTGTGTAATCTTTTCAAAAGGATCAACCAGTAATAAAAAAGGCTATTCACAAGATTCTTGTGTTTGAACGTTGGTGATGTTTAACTTTCTTTGTTAATGTTTATCTTTCTCTGTGATCCTTATGTTTTCATTTTCTAATCATTAAAAGGAAGTTAATGAACATAATTTGTCTCGTACACTTTGTTTATGGTATTTTAGTGATATATCTGTTATTTATCTGATATTAAGTAAAGAAATTCTTAACTACTTCTTTGCTTGGTGGATTTTCCGACATGTTCTGTCTTTTCATCCCATTTAATTCTAACAGATCCAGCGATCTCACTATCTCTCCCTGTGAAGGAACCTCATAAAAACTGTATCTGATCCTAATCTTTAAAATAGACCCCATATCCCAATGGAAGTTTAAATCACATATTCAACGAACTCTTATAAACAAACAAACAAACTCAGATTATTTTAACTAGCCTAATATCTAGAACCCAAACATATCTAAATCAAACAGAGATATCCCTCTCTGAAACTAGCAAGGCTAGATCCCAGTTTCGAAAGTGGTTTTGATAAGTTACCTCTGTCAATTTCTTCTACCCTTTACAACCTCTGGGAATTACAGAGTGCTAACAGATTCAATGAAATTTTAATCTTAAATTCAATTTATTAATCACGACTCTATGCATCTACAGGCTTCCTTAAGGAAACCCGTGGATATTCACAACTGGTGGAAACACCAATCATGGATATCCATGACTTTTCAAACTAAAGGTCGTAGATGCCTAGGAAAGTATTTGAAAAAATAATAACTAACAAAAAAATTCTTGGAAATTGAGTAGGGTGTCTATTCTATAGAGAGAATGAGAACATGAAGAGGTGGATCGAGCAGTGTTTGACAATGGTGAAGAAAACAAGCTCTGCATCCTTGTAGTATGTATAATTTTTCCCAAGTTGGTGGCATGAGGGTGCAAAGGATATTATTACATATCTTAATTGACTATTGGAACCCTAATTTCGAGGCATTCATGCTCACTAGACAGTCTTTGACCATTACAGTTGAAGACATTTACTTCATTATCAGTTTGTCGAGGAGAGGAGAAGTGCCAAAATTCCAATATCGGGGAGGAGGTTGGAGTATTAATGACTTCATAAACGAGTATTATGGTGTCATCTCTGAGAAGAGTTGCTCTCAAGTTTCTATCAAACATATCACCAACTTGAGTCTTTGAGTCATTTTATATGCTCTGGTTCAGATCGTGGGATCCAAATCCTTACATTTGGCGTCACGAGTTAAAATGCAATATGGGATTGAATTCCTATGCCCTAATATGTATGACTGGAGCACTACCATGCTCAAAAACATCAAAGCACAAATCAAAAATTGCAAGCTTAGAAAGACAAAGAAATTTTTCTTTGGTAGTGTCATATGCGCGTTCTTCTTCGAGTGAGTGCCTATGATGAGTCTGTGGACGCACATACAAGGAAACTTGCGACCATGGCCTACCATGGTCTGATGGACCGATCTCATAGCTCACTTAGGATGTGGGAAAATTTCCACTACATTTGATGAAAACCTATTTGGATGGTGGGAGAAACAAAATCCCTTCATTGAGGACTACCCATATGTGGGAATCAATTTCACCAACAACCCAGACGTCATCATCCCCACTGGAGACGAGTTACAGGATATAGGTAACTTTTCATTTTGTGTTATTTAATTTTTAAATTTTGAAAGTATAATTATTTCTATCTTTTTGTGAGATTCAAAATACTAACAAGCACCTTACTTTTACATATATAGAGCACTCGTGAGATGAGCTAATGTCCCATGACATAGTCGAAGAGGAAGAGAGGAGGTAGGACTGAGCGATGATGCAATGAGAAACTTGCATAGTGTGGGACAAAACTTTGAGGACTTAATGTGACATGTTCCTATGGTTACCATTAATGACCTCCCCATAGGCATGCATCGTCATGTAGTGGGAGTACCCAGGCCATGGGTCCCACTGTTTCGGCATTTGGGAAACAACATTGTTTGTTATGATAGGGTGCACCGACCTCAAGCCTAGGAATATTGTGTGCTCATAGCATAATTTTGTACTTCTATAACATTATATGACCTTCGGGGGCTAGGAGCCCACATATTTTGTACTTGATGGATCTCATTTTGATATATATATTATATTTTTGTGCATTATATACATTTTTTATTTTACTTGCAAATGTGTATATTTACATGTGGTTATGTGTTCTTTACTTTACTGATGATACAAATTCCAATCTAACACATAATTATCATAGGCATTAGCTAATTCATTATCTTTCCTAGGAACATGATCATAAATAATAAAATAAAATGAATGCTCTAGAAGAAGTACCCTAAGGAAAAATCGTAACAACATCAAATTGCATACTTGATATAGGCCATTTAAGTGTGAGACAACCAATTGCAAATCCATGAACACTTGAAAGTGATAAATTCCACATGACAATGCATCTCACAAAATCTCGATAACTACACTATACTCAACAACATTTTTGGTATTTACCCCAATACAAACACCTCCAACGGACACTATTCTCCTAGAAGGTGAATAAATCACCCAAGCAACAGATGCTAGGTGTCGAGTATGGAAAATAGCACCATCCACAAATCTAAAGTAAATCGACGACTCCTCGAGCATCTACAACATAGTAGAAGCACATAAATCACTAACGCAACAAAGGGACCAAAACCGTAAACGAAGCTAAGTAAAAAATAAGCAATATTTACAAACTTGCTAATGCTTAATCCCTCAGGATTAAGCATAGTACTTATTGAGATAGAGCCAATTTTTGGGCTCCGACAACACATTACCTTCATATTCTACAAGCTCATAAGATCCTTTTTCTAAAACCCGTCGCATGACATAAGGGTTGTACCACTTACGGTTAAACTTGCTTGCCCCCAAGAAATACTTGTCTTGGTCATCGACCAACACAAGGTCTCCCTCAGAGAACACCCTAGAATAGGCAGACTTATCATATTGGGACTTGACTCATTTCTTATGCGCTTTGTTTGCTAAAGTTGCATCTCGAATTTTTTGATCAAGATGTTCAAGATAAACCTATTTTTCTTCAAGTTGAGTCATGTCCAGAAGGAGCTCGACTGCTATTTTGAGTAAAGGAACTTCACATTCAATAGGAAAAATTTCTTCCACTCCATGCATGAGTTGGAACAGTGAGAAACCAATAGCAGTTTTGACTAAGGTTCTATAATCCCATAAGGCCAGATAAAGCATCAAATTCCAATTGGTTCGACATGAAACCATCGTTCTTCTCAGTATCATTTTTAATGAATTGTTCATGGCTTCAAATTGACCATTAGCCTGGAGATAGTAGGGAGAAGAGTGTTCCTACCTAAACCCCATCTTTGATGCTAATTCTGACATCATGCGGTTCTGAAAGTGACTGCCATGGTCAGTAACAATCTCTATCAGAACTCTGAACCTAGCTATGATCTGATTGAATATGAATAGTGTTATTGTCTCCCCATATTTAGAAAATGTTGGCATAGCCTCAACACACTTAGTAAAGTAGTCAATGACTGCAATGATGTAACGATTCCCCCTAGTTGAAGCCAGGTGGCATGTCATAAAATCTACCCCCCACTTGGTGAAGGGGCCAACAATGATTATGATAAATATTGGAGTAGGATGTGCATGCATTTTCTTAGTAAAAATTTGGCATGGATGACACTTCTTGACTGCTTCAACACAATATTTAAATATTGTAGGAAAAAATTATCCTTCGCGCAAAATGTTTTGGGTTATTTCCAACCTAGAGAGATGACCACCA
Source organism: Picea abies (assembly GCA_900067695.1). Classification (NCBI taxonomy): domain Eukaryota; kingdom Viridiplantae; phylum Streptophyta; class Pinopsida; order Pinales; family Pinaceae; genus Picea; species Picea abies. The sequence continues at coordinate 19,781 of CBVK0100753011.1, forward strand.
CATGCTCCACTATGGGATTCATTCAAAATGACCTCCACTTATTCAATATTTAAGAAACTCTGAAACATCAAGTCCACCCCTCATTGATACAAAGTGTTAGCAATAATGAGGTAGTTTTTTCCATATGAAGGATCCTTCGCCACTCATCTCTCAAGCAGTTCTGAGGGAACTTCAGAGTTTGGATATATATAAGGATATCCCCATACCATGGATCAGACAAAGAGATGAGGAAAATGTGCTCATCTGGAAATGATTATGTCGTCTCTCCTTTCTCGTTTTCTACCTGAAAGTCTAACATCATCTCAACGAATACTAAAGACTTCTTAGATTTTTCAGATGCAAAGTCTAGGTCGAACTCTTGAAGCACAACAATCCACTTGTTTTTCTTTCCAATGATAATTCTCCTAGTCAAAACATATTTAAATGGATTGACCATGGAAATGATGGTGTCTTTCGTAATATAATGTAATGTTTGAGCTACTGGACAGCATGAAAATATGCCAGCGCTAGTTTCTCTACATGTGAATATCTAATTTCAGGACACATGAGAGTGTTTCTCAAGTAATATATGACATGATATTGGAGCTCATCATCCTCCTAAACTAGAACCATGCCAATCAAATACTCAGTTTCTACCAAATACAACAAGAAGTCTCAATTGTAATCAAGGGAACTCAACAATGGAGGTGAAATCAATGCCTTGTTCAAAGCATCAAAAGAGCATTGTGCATATTTGTCCCAACATAATGGGACCCATTTCTTCAAAAGGTGCATAAATCCCTTTGTTATGTTAGCATAGTTATGGATAAAATGCTCGAGGAAATTCATCTTTCCTTGTACGCTCTGAAGTTTTATGATTGTACTTGGGGGAGGAAACCAATTTATTTCCTCAACCTTCAAGGGGTCAAACATGATCCCTTTTTTCAAAATGTTGAATCCCAAAAGACGATCAGAGGTCACACAAAAAATACACTTGTGTGGACTCAATTGGATCCTATATAAATGACATCGTTTAAAAACTAAGCGGAGGTGTAAGAGATGTCGGGCCCTCTTGCGCAAGTGATTCATGAGATCATCTAAGTATTCCTCCACTATATTCTTTAAGTCATGAAAGGAAAACATCATAGCCTGCTAGAATGTTGCACCAATGTTCTTAAGACCAAACAACATTTTCCTGTAAGCGAAAGTGCCCCAAGGACATGTGAAGGTCATTTTTTGTTGGTCTTCTGAATGAATTTCAATTTGGTTATAGCCGGAAAGACCATCCATAAAATAGAAGACTTCACTCCCCAGAAACTTGTCCAAGATCTAGTCAATGAATGGATTCAGGAAATTATCTTTAGGACACACCTTATTCAAGTTCCTAAATCCATGCAAACATGGATTGTACCCTACTTCTTATCAACGGGAACAGGGTTGGAGACCCATTCTATTAGAGGAATTGGGTAGATAAATCATGCATTAAGAAACTTTTCTACTTCTTCTTTTATTGTCACTGCCTTTCTTGGGTTCATAGGTCTCAATGTTTGACGAACTGGCTTTACATTTTCATAGGTTCAAATTTCATAATGAATTATCTGAGGTTCAATGCCAGGCATTTCCTCATAATAACATGTGAACACATCTCAGATATCCTTAAATAGTTTTGTATATCGAGTGATCTTGTCTTGTGAGCATTCTTTTCTGATAAATACATTTTCGACAATTTTTGGATTCTTAGAAATGTTGATCGGGATCATCTCTGATATATTAGTTATGTTTCCTTCAGCATAGACACCATGTCTATCCAATGGATTGACTACCCCATCAACACTTCCAATGATGGATGACTTGAAATATCCATTCTCTATCTAACTAATTTCAAGGAGGAAATATAATATATGATGCAAATCCCCCCATGGCCTTTCATCTCCGACCATTACCTCGATGATTGCTTCATCTGAAGACAAGATGGTATCCAAACACTCTTGGGAGGTTGAAGAGTTTTGAACCCAAATAGGCTCAGGAAAGATATCATCCTCCTCGGTGACCACTGGAGTTTGATCTGGGTCTATCATGGCCTGCTAAATGGATTGATAAGATACTTCAGCTGCAGACAATGGTTTGGCCATTCCGACATGAGCTTAACCTTCAATCATACTAGATGGCCAGGGAAGGTTCCATGGGTCCTACATATACGATGTTCTAAATAAAGAAACCCTATTAACTAGAGTGGTGTGAACATATAAAGTTGGTGTGGGACATTCAAAAGATCCCATAAGTGAAGGGTACATCCCACAACCGATTCTCTCAATGGCCACCTGAGATTTTTCATCCAAGGGACCATAGTTTCGGGATTATTTTTCACGTCAAAAAGGTTGGACACCACCTGATCGATGGTCACAATTCTTCCCTCATGGGGAAAACATATAATCCAAAAAAAAATCGAGACAAAATTTGTCATGGCATATGTCCAAATTCTTCCTAACAAGATATTACAGTCAAGAGGCACGTTGGCTACTTCAACCTCTACACAAACATACTTTCCCCTTAGTGTAACCATACATGAAGCAATTAGACGATGTGATATAAACTAACATCCATCAAAGGTTGTCAAGAGTGTAAGAGAGGGGGTAATCTCAGAAGAACTGATATCTTTCCAACATGAAAAGGACATTACGCACATTGAAGCACCTTCATCAACAATGGTTCTCTTAACCAAGAGATTGTTGCAAACAATCCTAATCTGAAAATCTAGGTGATATGGAAGGCATGGCCTCACCTCAATAGCATCAAACTTCATTACGAGTTGGATAGAAGCATCTGCAACTTCTATGAAAGACAACAATGCAATGCACTGTGAGGGGTAACTTTGGATGTAATACCCCAAGGACAAGACCAGGTTGTAATTATGAATGTAACATGTTTTGTAGGTTGGTGATCCAAGTATTTATAAATTGGTAGGCTTATGTGTTGATTAGGCTAGGAGCCTGTTTTGTACATATGACTATTCATATTAATAATATAACAACATCACTACGTGTATACCAACCACAAAGAAAGAGTATGGGGGACTGAACTCCACTAGGTTGGGCAAGGGAGGAGGCTAAGAGATTGAGGAAAAAGGGATAAGCTTAAGAGCCTAATAGAATAATATATTATTATTCTAAAAGTTGTAAAGAGGATATTAATTTATCCTAAGTTCCTCTAGGGAGAGGAACGAGTTCCAAGTGGGGGGAACGTGCTCCTGGAGAGCCAAGTGTCATCCAAAACACATGCATATTTATGGGGGGGAATTTTGACCATTTTGACCATCAGGACCGAGGCTATCCATCTGTTACCAGGATTGAAAAGTGCACCTAGCAAGCATGCAGTGAGCTAGGTGGCCATTGTTGAATTCCAAGACACCCAAACTCTTGCAACAAACTCGAGTGGATACCCTCGCAGCATCTATACCCTGCGGGTTTCCTGCGTATTGTTCTATTATTACCATCCTCCATGTCAATTTTTTGTTGATTCCATCACCATGCCTATGTGTTGAGGAGAGGGAGTGAAGAAGCAGGATGTCAAGCCCATGGATAGAAGAAGTAGATTGACAGGCCTATGAGAAACTCTCTTCAGGTGAGAGTGTGTTGAGGAAGTGAGTTCTCCTGGAGTGAGTCCAGTAGCAGCTACAGATCTCTAAGAATTCTTGATCTAGCCTGTTGTTGAAGCCCCCGAAAAGGGAGGTGTAGTAACCGATGGACTGTGTGACAGTGAAGGTGTACACTCCTAGGGTGGGACAGGCATGTGGGGAATGAGAGTTTGTGATTTGTGGGTGTAAGTGGCTCCTTGGAGGAAATCCTTCCTGTTGCACTGTGCAACTTCCTATTGTCCCTTCCTAGCCTAGGAATCCCTTGCCCGTTGGAGTTTAGTCCCAGCTCAGGGGTGACCCTCCTTAGAGTGAGGTGTAGTGTGGTCTACAACTGGGAGGTTCATGGAAGGTCTTCACGCAATTAGTGTACTTCAATTAAGATATAAGTATATTTTTTATACTTAATGGTTAAATGATTTATCTTAGTGCATGCCTATGATTCTTGTATTGGTATCTTATGTTTCACTGCATGTGTGTTTTCATATTATCTCTATTTATTGTTGTTAAGTTTATGTGTGAATATTTCCGCAAAATATGTTTACTTAGTGATGATGCATGGCCTATTGGTGGTCGGGGATGTTACAGAATGGTATCAGAGTTTTATCTGGAGTAGCATGGCCTAGCTTGGATGGTCAGGGATGTTATAGAATGGTATCAGAGCCATGGTTTCAACACTGAGCCTAGATGGGCCATGTTAGTGGAAGTTGAATCGAAGGTTTCAGAGTGAATTTTTGTCGAGAGGGAAAAAATTCAAAGTTTAGAGCATTCATGAGTGTCACAAAGGCACTGTGTGAACACTTGGACTATGTTCAGAAGATCAAGAAGTATAGCGGTTCAAGAAAACCTATAGAGGAAGGATACCATCGCAACCATGGTATTGGGCCACAGAGTTTATAATTTGGACTATAGGATCTGTTCGGGAGAAGGAAGATCCTTCAAAACCGTCAGAAATGGGAAAAGGAGCATGGTGGTTAAGCACCAAAGTCCTTCAATACTTCGTCGCTCCAGCTGTTTGAAGTTAATTTTCATAAAAAGGGAGCAAAATCTTCGAAGCTCTAAAGTCCCAGAGCGGATATATGTCGTAGATTCGGGGAAAAAGTGCTTGATCGTTGGATCGTACGAATATAGATCAAAGCCATTAGATCGAGTCAAGAGAAAGAGGTAAGGTGTAGTGGTGATGAACAAATATCATCCATCATATCTGTATGCAAGTGATTATGAGATGTAGAACTCACAACAGTTTGAAATTTCGGCACTTCAGGAGAAATGGAGTGTGATAGAGTGAAAACTCTCGAAGTCCCTAAGTCCAAAGTTAATATGGATTGTTCATCAAAATGGAAACATGTCGGTAGATTCACTTGTTCAAGAATTTGACATCCGGGAGGAAAAAAGTGTGATAGAGTGAAAACTCTTGAAGTCCCGAAGTCTAGAGTTAATCCAGACCGTTCATCAAAAGGGACACATGTCAGCAGATTAGCTTGTTTGGAAATTAGGCATTTGGGAGGAACAAAGTGTGATAGAGTGAAAACTTTGGAATTCTCGAAGTCCGATTTAATTTTGACCGTTCATCAAAAGGGGCACGTGTCGGTAGATTAGCTTGTTTGGGAATTCAACATTCGGGAGGAACAAAGTGTGATAGAATGAAAACTCTCGAAGTCTCAAAGTACGGGGTTAATCCAGACCGTTCATCAAAAGGGACACATGTCAGAAGATTAGCTTGTTCGGGAATTCAGCATTCGGGAGGAACAAATTGTGATAGATTGAAAACTCTCGAAGTCCCGAAGTCCAAAGTTAATCTGGACCATTCATCAAAAGGGGCACGTGTCGGTAGATTATCTTGTTCGAGAATTCAGTATTCGGGAGAAACAAAGTGTGCTACGGTGAAAACGCTCGAAGTCCCGAAGTCCAGAGTTCATCCAAACCATTCATAAAAGGAGACGTGTGTCAGAAGATCAGCTTTTTCGGGAGTTTGGTGTTCGGGAGAACTAGAGTGTGCTAGTGTGAAATCTTCCGAAGCCTAAAGTCCCGAAGTGAAGTGACTTGTTGACATCACCTGGGATGATGTGGACACATGATATGTGTGCCACGTTTCAGTGAGTTAAGAACCTTTGGAATATTTAAATGCCAGTTAGAACGTGATATGTGTCACCCATCTTATTGGACCACGTGTCTGCTTCTAGTATTTCACCAAGTGGCACTCCTCTCGAGCATGAATGGTGGGGCCTCTGATGGTTACATAAAGTAGTTAAAAAATTGGTGAAGTATTTAATTAGATCAGGTCCATAGTAACTTGACCCTAGTAGACATGTGGCGTAAGATCGTGAATTCTAGAGACTTGGTACTCCGAGGAAAGGTGGTACAGTTAGAATTGAGTAGAGAACTCCCGAAGCATGAAGGCCAGAATTAATCTCAACCATTGGTCATAGGGGGTGCGTGGCGTCAGATTCCAAGGTTCGGAGACTTGACACTCTGGAAGAAATGGTTCATGATTGAAGGGGAGGAAGAAATCCTCAAATTCCTATACCACCAAAGTGGTGTGGAAGTATTCATAGATTCGTGGTTCAGGATTTTTTGGGTGTGCATATGTGAAATCCTCCATTGTCCCGGAACTTAGAAGCTCTAAAGTCCCAGAGCCAGGAAGTCCCAAAGTAGCGGATGTGACGTGGATCTCCCCTAGGCATGCCAAGTGTCATATGACTTTGTTCTTGGAAAAAGCTGCAGTAGTCCCGAAACTTGGCACTCCGTAAGGATTGAGAGTATGGATAGCCCAGAACTCTTGAAAACAAGAGAGAGGGATCCGGTAGGCCTACCTTAAACTTTGTGTCTGGTGTTGATCCCTTTGCACTTGGTTGTTTCCTAACTACAAATCTCCTCCCAAGGATGACCTGCATTCATCAAAAGACAAACAAGAAACTACAAGCATGCATTCTACATATGGATTAGTGGATTAGACATCATAAACAAGAAATGTAAACAAATCATACAAGTTTAAGACATCATTGGCGGGACGAAAAAAGTACTTCTTTATATTAATCTCACAAAATTTGCTTACAACATGAGACCGGCACTGCTCCTCGAACTTGGTCCTGGGCTCCTCTTCACCATGCACAACTGCTTCCATGTCTTCTTCTCCTCTTCATTTCTCTCTTAGGGAAATGGTAAGCGATTTACAATTGGGGAAAAGGGGGATTGATAAAATGGGCAGAGTTTCTTTGCTCTCGTGCTTCACCCTATTGCAATGGGACCCCAACCCCTTCTTTTATAGGCCAAAAGGGATAGTAACAGATTGGGTGACTGGCTATGGGCAGTCAAATGGTTAAGTAACGCCCCGGAAACTAGTATCCTATGCAATTTTCCACGTTTTGCAATATTTTGTGAGTGTACACAGGTTGTAGTGGCTTAGCAAGCATGTGTACGTGGGCAGTAATGATGCAGGGCACATACACCTTCAAAATAATGGTTTTTAGAAGAATTGTTCAATAATGGCTTGGTAAAGATAGCAAGTTATATGGCATGATGCCAGGTATGCATGTAAGGTGCAATTTAGGGTTATAACAGATGCCCCCTAATGTGTGAGGTTAGAAGAGCATCTGATAGCCAAAATACATTAAAAATCTTCACCATTGTATGACGTGAGTGAGCCCATGGACCGGAGTTCAAGAGGTGCCATCTACAAAAATAACAATTTGTCTCACCGAGGTGGGCATACCCATGCTCGGGATGAAATAAAATCATGGCTGCCAATCAAATACACTACAGATCCATGTCATATAACTATATAAAGTGTAGCCACAAGCAGTACACAGTGGATCTACATCTCAAAAATCAAAAGATATATGTGTATAGTATCCATATTCAAGAAGCCAATGATACCCGATGGCTGGAGATGAGGTCTTCAGAGCTCAAGAAACAATTTCAAAATCTTCAAAACTCGGGTAGGAGTGTAATGTGAGTGTATGACTTCATTACCCAGAGGTCTTCGACAGCTCATCAGGAATAGACAAGAGGATCTTGACGATCAGGCATAGAACTTCATTGATTTTTGAACAAGGACTTGATTGGTCTTTCGGGGTGGTCGGGCATAAGGACAAGAGACAAACTGCAAAAGGGCTGACTCAAGTTTAGTAAGACTTCCCTTGGAAAAAAGAACGACAAAAGATGAGACTCAGGGAGCATGGAATTGACACAAGTTCATGATGTAGGAGGCAACACGAACTCTCCAAATGTTTAGAAGGGTAACCAAATGGAGGAGGACACGGCTCTATGTAGTGAGAACAGCTTCCTAAGGTCATATTGAATCCTAGAGATTGATGAACAAACAGAAGGATGTGCTTTTTCCAAGGGGACTCATTGTGTTGTCAACAAAAAGAAAAGACTTTTCCCTTCCTCTTTTTGGGGTATATTTTATTTTTTTGTCTTTTTCAATAATTATGGAAAGTTTTGAAAAAGAATAAATAATGCTACATTACAAAGAAGAATCAAGTGTCGCAGACATACTAGTTCCAAGCGCAAGGAACACATTGATGCTCAGAGAAAGGGGACATATGTAGGAAAAGGACACTCAGGAAAAATCCCCCATGGGTCAAGGTGTCAAGACGTAGAGGCAAAGTGCTACAAGGCTTGCATATGAGGCATGCTTTAGATGGTTCAGTTGAGAGAAACATGGAGCCGGCATTAGGCCAAAGACGCAGGAATGGAAATGTGATTAATAAGACACAATGATAACGTCCTTCGATGTGATTTTAACAAGCCCAGAGAAGGTAAGCTTGACCGTTTTTCATTTTTAGAGAGTCTCAAAAAGCATAAAAGGAGACTCCACTGGGGTACCTTTTTCGAAGGTAGTCTAGTCGGTTCGAAAAAGGGGTAAACTAGCATCAAACAGACGTCTATTCAAAATCATTTTAACAAGTGTGACAAAGACAATATCACTCGGCAATATTTTCATTTTTAAGGAGTCTGAAAAGAGCTTAACTATGGACTCTGTAAGGGATGTTCTTCTGGACCAATTTAATGAGTGTGAAGAAACAAGGTCACTCGGCTATGTTTTCAATTTTAGGCAGTCTGAAAAGAGATTAACTATGGACTCCGTGGGGGTTCCTTTTTCGTAAGTTTAGTCCCTCAGGCCTGAAAAAGGGTTAAATATATACCTGAGAATACTCTTCTAGAGAAATGAGGCTCCTAGAGTATACCTTTGTTCTTACTTTTGACCATTTGAACCGAAAAAGGGGTAAACTACCGCCGGACAGACGTGCCTTCAAATTTCAGTTTAGCGAGTGTGAAGGTCAACAAGATCACTCGACAATCTTTTTATGTTTAGAGGGTCTGAAAAGGGCTAAAAAGAAGACCCGTTATGTTTTGGGAGTCTCAAGGGTGAGGTCAAGAGTGATAATGAATCATGCAAATGAGGCTCATACTCGTAATCAGGAAAAACTAATAAGGACTCTCGAGCCTATAGTCGTTAGTGACGGCATGGACACCAAAATGCAACAAGGATCTACCTAGGGAATCCATGTATAGGTAGGCTCTACCACTAAATTATGACACTTCTAGAGAAAAAGTGAGGGTTCTGTGTCACAATTCAGTGGGATCGATCCTATGGCAAAGCGATAAAGACAACGAGGTGCAACAAGTGGAGGTGAAATCCTATCTTACATGCACAAAGTTGGAAAAACAACTTTTTACCAAAAGACCTTAAAAACCGACCCAACTCTCAAAAAAAACTTCCCAATACCCAAAGTAACACTTATTGTAACATCCCCTAAGAAACTCAAGAACCATAGTAAACGATTTTCAAGATAGAAAAAATGGCAAAAGGGTCCAAAAAATGACAAAAAGGGGCCAAAAAGTCTATAAATAGAAAGATGGCAGCTCATTATCACCATTGTAATTTGAGAATTGACCAAAAGTCAAAAAAAAAACCTTTGCCGAAATAGTTGATTCCAGGAGATTCAGTGGACGAAACAAACTTCCGTTTGGACCAAGCAAGTACATACTAACCTCCCTTGCATTTCCATCTTCCATTTTTGCATTTCATTTGGTTTTTTGGGGGGAGGTGCTGACCTTTAAAGAGGTCGGACATGTGTGTACACGGGTTGTCCAAGCACAACCCATGTGTAAATGCAGATAGAAGAGAAGTTTCCTGCATGTACACATGACTATCCTCAAGACAACCCACATACACCCTCAATAAGTGGGGGGGAAAAGGAATGCAAGAGTTAACTCTCCATTTCTTTTTGTTTGCGGGATGTATGTGCATTGGAGAGAGAGGGAGCATGAGGAAATTGATTTTTTGGTCTCTGAGGACCCTGCTACTATCATTGTTTTGTCACAATGTGGGTTTCTAAAGTTCTTCCATTGTTTGTTTATGAAGGCAAAACCCAGGTTGCTAAATGCACCGATATATTACTAGCATCCTGATGAAGAGGCAATCATGTGCAAGGGGCAATCGTTGACTCCAACAACTAAGGACATTTAATTTCTGACTGGTCTCTTGAGGAGAGGGGATCCAGTCAACTTGCACACTTTTCCCCTTGGGCCACACAACATCGAGGAGTTGATTGGACTCCATTGTGAGGCTGGTATTGAGAAAGTAGGTTCTCATGTGCCTATTCACAATATCAACAACCTATCACTCAAAGTGATAGTTCTACTTATTGGGTGGATCATTGGATCTGCAGCTTTACATCAGGATTCTTGGGCACACATTCATTGTGCATTATAGTGCTTAAATGCATGGATTTTCAACTAGAGTACCACCATACTGGATTGCATGAAGAGACATATGATAGAGTTTCGGATACGGGAGCACCATAACTTCAGGTTTGGGACCGTTTTGTGCTCCTTTTTCTTCGAGAGGGTACCCATACTTAGTCCTCGAGAGACTATACAAGGGCACGAGGGCACGAGGCCACTCTCTTGGTGCTATGCAGATGGGCAGTGTTGTTGCCACGATAGGGTGGGGGGAGGACCATCGAGGTCTTTGATGACAAATTTTTTGACTAGTCGTCACAACAAATTCTGGCAATAGAGGACTACCCCTATGTCGGGATTAACTTTTCTAGAGATCCTGACATGCCTATACCTCCCAGAGCGAAGTGAGGAGAGATGGGTAAGTTTTCTTTTCAAAGTTATTTAATTGTTATGTCTTTTCATATATACCATTTTTTTGTATACCAAAGTATTTGACACTTATATATCTATTATGTACAGATGCGGGACCAGTGCATCTAGTAGACTTCTCAAGGAC
>CBVK0100753020.1:0-21393 GCA_900067695.1 Picea abies
AGGAAAGCATGATATGGGGTGGGATGATGGAATGGTGGGTTTTTCGATACTTGCACAAATCCTCCTATAGGTCCTGCTGGGGTTACCATCAGGTTATGAGGAGGTCCCATTCCCCTCATTCATGGACATTCAGTTGCCAAATGACCTTCCGTATAGCATCCCGTGCACCAAACCTGTGGTCGTCCTGGTCTAGGTATCATTAGCTCCTGAATCTTTTCTGTAAGTGTCGATATCTTCCCTTGTAGTTGCGCCAGATTTGCATATAATGGTGTTCGGGTTACTCTCAAACTCCCAGGGTATTCCTCCATGGCTTCAATATTCATAGATTCTTCCAAGGAATCTGTTAACGTGTCTATTCATTGTTGTGTTAGAGGAATCCGAGTCAAGGATAGCAGTCCCTGAATGTACCACTCCCTTTGATGTTGTTAGTGGATTGGATGTGCCAAACTCCCTATGGCATCTTTGAACTTCTGGCTGTACTCCTAGGCTGATTCACCTTCCCTTTGCTGGATCTCATGCAACATAGAAAAAGCATGTCGTTCTGACTGAGGCAACTTGAACTCTTCTATGAACCTCGTCTTTACCTGGTCAAGTGTGAATGCCTAACCTTGCATTCCTGGCACTCCTAGTTCAATGATATTCATGTACCATTTGAGAGAATGACCTCTCAAGGTAGTCTGGAACTTGACCAACTTATTTTCATTCGGAGTCCCTCTAGATCTCCAGATTGCTTCACACAAGAACCAGTGTTGTTCAATGTTTTCGTCTCCCTTACCGAAAAATTATGGATATCGGGCAATCGAACCTCATGCATGGCTGTCCATTGTTGATATTATTATTCGTATCAATATAAACCCTAACAATATTGCTTTAGATCTACAAGGGGATCCCAGTATCCTCCCTGTACTCGCACTTCTTGGTTGTGACTGGTTAGCTAATTGTACTAGAACAGAACTTGCATGAGAAGGTAGTGTCGAACTTACTGCTTGTATAGAAGGCACTTGGGGTATGGGTTATTTGGGGCTGGAACCACTAGATTTGGGGTGGTTTTATTTGATCTAGGGGGTTTTGTTAGCTTCCACTGGGACGATCTCTTCGGTCGGATGTTCGATCTCTCCTGTTATTGGGGCTGAATCTTCTCTTTCTCCTCCAAGATTCATGTCGGCTTATTCCTCTCTTACATCTGCGCTTTCTCCTTATCATCCCACCTCCTAGGGACTTCTTGCTCTCTTTGCTTCTCTCTCGTTTAATATTTGACTGGCTAGTCATTCATGTGTTCTCATCCTCTATAGTTCTTCCATCTTTCTTTGCTCAATTTCTCCTGATCCTCCTTCTTTCCTCAACTTTTCAGACTGTCTTGTGGCTTTCTTGATATTTCTGTGCCAAAATTTCTCAAATATGGTGGCTCTCTTAAAGGATTTCTCATCTCTTTAATCCATTTCTTGTTGTTTCCCCCCCATTTTTCAAAGAACCCTTCCCCTTCCTCACACCATAACTCTCACCCCATCTCGCCCTACCCCAAGCGAGGGTGTTTACATTGCCATCTCGATCGGGGACATAATCAACATCCCTTCTTCCACCAAGAAAGCCTTAATCCACAGGGGGATCTCTCTTAATAGTCTTCCCCTTGCGCCTTTCTTTAAAATTTCCTTTTCCCACGAGAAAGATTGGTGTTTCTCAGCTGCAAATTTGATTATGTATCCTTCTATCGTGGTGCTAACCTAGAAATCCACAGCTCGTGTGACTGGGAAATCCATCCTGTGGAGTGATACTAACTTGTCGGTATCCCACACACAAATCTTCTTGATCCATCCCTGGAACTCTAGAGCTTCTTGAAGTCTCTTGATCTAGTGGAAAAATTCTTTCAGGAATTTAACCCAGAAAATCTTGTACTGGTCACTTGATCTTTCCAAGTAAAATATTTCTTCCTGAGTGGTTCCCACTGATTTTATTCTTAGTTTTGCTTCTTTCCATATGAAGGCGTCATAGTTTAATTCCCACCATTGATCGATGCCAAATATATGGATCGTCGGTAGCATTCTTCCTACAAGTTCCCTTTTAATATGGGTCCCGACAATGAAACGATTTTGTTGGTGCGAATTTGATCAGACCAGGGTCCTTTTCAGGTTACCAACAAAAGGCACCGTGTAGTCTAGAGTGATGGCATTTTCATCTCCTCTGAAGAGAATAAGTCTCACCAAAAGCACTGCTGAGAAAGATAGATAGGTAAGGGTAGGGAAAATACTAAAGAGGATCCATAGATCGTACAAAACTCATTCATGTTCTTGCGCAAGAGACAACATCAGATCTGAAACATCTAACTGCAAGAATTGAACCTACTTACATTATGAACAATGATTAACCATAGAACCATCAAACATAACTCATAAACCATAAAGGAACAATGTAATGCATAAGTAAACATACAAAGACACATCATATTTTGAAAATTTGGTTCTCCTTCATATTAGCTCTGGGATATTTCTTTCATTACAAACTCAAAGTTGCATATGAAATTTCAGTATAGACCTTGGTTGGTCTCTTACAGAAAGTTTCAACAACTAATCCCAAACCCTTGGGTAAATCTGATAGACATGAATCAACCCAATTCTAATGCAACCAACAAACGAACTGAATCGAACAACCACAACAACACCAACACCAACCCTTTTACAATTATATTTATCCCTATATATAGCCGGGTTGTGTCTTCCTTCTCAGCTTGCCTGATTTCTTGTTCTGTTACAACCATTTGTTGCTTAGCTGGAATTGCACTGACTTCCGCAATTGTTTCCTATTTCTCTTTCTCCCAGCCTCTGATGAATTTTGCACAACTCATGCTTAGTCAAAACTTCCATAGTTTCTTCCCAAAAATGAAGGTCCCAACAAACATTAATTTTTTCCACACTTAACCATGAAAAAGATATCCATGCATAAAAGAGACATAAATAGATAAAACATAGAGAGAATAAAGAAACGTCACATCTACTTAAATAATGCAGAAGAACACAAAACCATACATTTGGAATCAATCCTCTCTGCTTGTATTCATTTAGTAAAATATGTATATGGACTCATACAACTCCCTGCAACCCTTCATAAGCTTCAACAACTCTTTCAGTAGCAATAACAATAACATTCAAAAACCTCATTTGGGAATAAAATACATATATTTATACATTGAGGGGATTCTTAAGCCTTCCCTCTAGACTACCTTAGTGTTATCCTATCATAGTTAATACATTCATCTACTAAGGACTATTACATTGAATGGAAATCATATTCAGATATGAGTCGATACTCAGTATTTGTACAACCTTATCTGATAATTAATGTGAATACAACTTCAATGGCCTTATGTGATGGCTAGTGCCTCAAAACATTTAAAATCTTTAAATTACAACCCTTTCAAAACAGAAAGACGTGCTCTCCTAGAAATTCAAAAACAGTTTAAAGTCTATGCGCTGAGTGTTGAGTTGTCCTCCACTCTACTTCTTTACCTACTGATGGCGATGATCCTGCATCATACTCCTCTAGCCAAAACTTCATGGACTCCTATCCATGATATCATGCACTATTTTTCCATTCTTCTGAATATCATATTCATTCACCCAACTAGTATCCTCTGTTGGGCGACCATTCCACTTCACCAAGTACTAAAAATAAGTCTTTCTCTTGGTCTTCTTACCAATCTTTTTATATATGATTTTCTCCATCTGTGGATTTTCTGTTGTTGGCATATGCATCTCCCACTGAATATCCTTTTGACCATTTTATCCTCCTATATCATCCATCCTATAAGGGTACTTGTCTGAAATATTGAATATGGGTGATACTCCCACATCCTCTAGTAGCTCAATCTCATAAGAATTTCCATCAAACTTTCTGGTGATTTTACATGGTCCTATTTTATTCATCTTTATTTTGTTATATGTTCCCCTTGGGAACCTTTCCTTCCTCAGGTGTGATAAAAATTGATCTCCAACTTTGAAATGAACCTCTCTCCTTTTCTGATCAGCTTGGATTTTATATTTTTGATTGTTATCCTGTAGTTGTCACCTTTTTTGATCATGAAGCTTCTTCATCTCTATAACAAAGTATTCTACTCTTTCACTTCTAAATTCATCATGTGTTGAATTTCTCAACTATGAAATTCCTCTCGAATACATTCCATACACTATTTGAAATGAACTTTTTCCAGTGCTCCATTTCAAAGAATCATTATAAGAAAACTCTTTTTGGGGAAGAATTTGATCCCACTGACTATGATGTTAAGTGACCAAGTTCCTCAGTGAGTTCTTCAAGCTATGATTTACCACCTCAGTCTATCCGTCTGTTTGAGGATGATATGATGAAATGAAGGAAAACATTGTCACCATCCTTTTCCATAGACTTCTCCAAAAGTGTCCCACAAATTGGTATATCTATCTAAGACTATACTTCTAGGAAAACCATGCAATCTCATGACTTCCTTCAAAAATAAATTTTCTATGTGAGTAGCATCACTGGTTTTCTAGCATGGTATGAAATGTTCCATATTTGAAAATATTTCAACCACAAAAAATATGGAATCACTCCCCTTGTGGGTTCTTTACAATCCTAACACAAAATCCATGCTTACAACATCCCACTGCCTGTTTGGAATAGGAAATGGCTGACACAGACCAGTGTTTTGTTTCTTCCCTTTTGCATATTGGAAGACTCTACATCTGTCCACAAATTTCTTCACATCAAATTCCATACCTGGCCAATGGTCTGAAGAACTCAATTGTGAATAAGTCTTTTCATGGCGGAAATGTCCAGCCAATCCTCCACTGTGTTTTTCATTCAACAGGTTGTCTCTCATTGAGAATTTTGGAATACAGAGTTGGATTCCTTTGAATAACATTTCATCTTGAATTTGATACTCTATCCATTGGATTTTGTCCCTTAGAAAAGGGTTCTCACATGATTCATAACCCTCTTTGAAATCTGTATTTTCATGATACATTTCCTTAAGGTATTCAAACCCTAAGGTCTCCACTTGGAATTCCTGCATAATTAGACATATCCTGCTCAAAGCATCAACAACTTTGTTAGTGCTACCACCAATGTGCTTAGTAAAAAAATAAAATTATACATGAATTATACCCATTTATCATGTCTTTGGTTCAACTTCTCATGTCTAGTTATGAACTATAAAGCCTAATTATCACTGTACAAGACAAACTCATTTGGAATAAGATAGTGCCTCCACTTTTTTAGAGCTTGTATTACAGCATAAAAGTCCTTATCATACGTGAAATATTTTCTCTTAGTGTCATTTACTTTCTCACTGAAATAAGAAATGGGCTTATTGTGTTGGCTTGATACTGTACCAATAGATACTACACTTGCATCACATCTCACTTCAAATATCTTCTTGAAATCTGGCAAAACTAAAATCGGTAGTTCTATTATCTTCTCCTTTAAAACTCTGAATCTTTTTTTAACTTCCTCTATCCAATTAAAATACTTATTCTTTTTCCTTATAGTGTCCATTATGGGTGCACAAATGTCACTGAAATTCGTGATGAATTTTCTGTAAAAACTTGCTAATCCATGGAAGCTTCGCACCTCAAATATGATTCTCAGAGAAGGCCATTCTTTGATTACCCTCACTTTATTTGGATCCATCTTAAATTCATCTAAAGAGATTAAAAAACCCAAATATATGAGTTCTTTCTTCATGAAAGAACATTTCTTCATATTTATCAATAGCTTCTCCTGCTGCAACCCCCTCATCACTAATGTTAAGTTCCTTAAGTGCTCTTCTTTAGTTTTACTGAAGACTGGGATATCATCCAAATACACAATTACAAACTTACCTATGAATTCTTTGAGTACTTCATTCATCAGTCTCATGAATGTGCTTGGGGAATTCGTCAAGCCAAATGGCATGAAAATCCATTCATACAACCCTTCATTTGTATTGAATTTTTACTTCCATTCATATCCCTCTCTCATTCTTATATGATGATAGCCACTCTTCAAGTCTATCTTGGAAAAATAATTTTCTCCACTCAAGCAATCCATCAAATCATTCATTATGGGTAAAGGGAATCTATAGTTGATCGTAATCTTATTGATGGATCTAGAATCTATGCACATTCTCCAGCTTCCATCCTTCTTTGGACTCAACATAGTTGGTACTATGCATGGACTCAAAATTTCTCTAACCAAACCCTTATCCAACAACTCTTGGACTTGATTCTTGACCTCTTCATTTTCTTGAGGTGTCAACCTATATGCTTCTTTGTTTGGAAAAATTTCTCCTAGAATAAGGTCAATGTGATGACTGATACTCCTAATGGGTGGTAAAGAGCAAGGTAACTCATCCACCACAACGTTAGAAAAATTATCCAACAATTCCTGAATCTCTACAAGAAGATTATCCACATAAGTACTTGTAAGGATGACTCTGGGATTTCTCACCACAACAGACTGCATCTTCTGTTCCTTATTGAATTCATTCAATATTTCCTTCCCACTCATTAGAAGTATGCTTGGACTATCTTCTTCCTTTAATTTATTGTCATCCATTGGCAGAAACATATGTGTATGAACATTCTTCTCAAGGGTGTAAGTATTTTTTATCCCATCATGTATGACATTTTTGCGAAATTTCCATGGTTTTCCAAGCAAAACATGACAAACATCCATGGGTATTACATCAAAAAAAATTCATCTTTATAATCTCCTATCTTGAATTCAACATTGCACTATC
Organism: Picea abies; assembly: GCA_900067695.1. NCBI lineage: Eukaryota > Viridiplantae > Streptophyta > Pinopsida > Pinales > Pinaceae > Picea > Picea abies. Next base: position 6,746 of record CBVK0100753020.1, read on the forward strand.
AACTTACCATGACTTGGTGTCCCTTCTGCAACCATGATACCTTGTACGGGTTTGGATGTGGATTTGTCTCAAATTTCATCTTTTCTACCATTGCTATGGATACCAAGTTATTTGTGCTCCCATTGTTTATGATCACTTTGCATACCCTGTCCTTGGTCTTGCAAGTAGTCCTGAACATACTTTTCCTATGAACTTGATCTTTTTCTTCTTTCTCTGGTTTTAAAAGAACCTTCCTCATCATGAGGGATTCCCCTTCTCCTGTTGCTTCTACCTCCACACTCCTTCTTTAATATTCAGAAATGTGAGCTTCTCCACCTCCTTATTTATTCTTCCTCTTAGGACATTCCAAATACATATGCCTTGTATTTCCACATGCATAGCATTTCACTTCTCCTCCTCTACCTCTTCCTCTTCCTCGAGAAAAAGAGTTTATGCTACCATATTGTCCACCTATGGAACTTCCTCCTCTTTCTATATGACTACAATACCTTCCTACTTCAGGTTTGGGTTTATGGAACTTCTCTCAGATAGTTCCTTTGCCTCTTCTTGGACTCTTTCCTATGTTTCATTGGATTTGTTTTCTGTCCAACTTCTCCTCTTCTTTCAATTTTTCCTAATAAACATCTTCCACCTTTCTCATTATCATCATATTCATTTCCTCTTGGATTTCATACCTCGGGACATTAATATACCTGGTAACCTTTTCCTCATCGCTCTCTCGATGTCATGATCTCATGTTAAATCTGTAAAATTTATCAGTGTACTCCTTCACTATCAACCCCTTATGTCTAATATTATGCAATCTCCTGAACAGATTGATATGATAGTCTTTGGGTATGAACTTAGATTTTAATTTAGCTACCATCCTATCCCATTTTTTGATTTTTTTCTTACATTTGTGCCTTCTATCGGCTTGCAATTCATCCCACCATAGCGCTGCATGTTCCTTCATTCTAGTAAAAACATGCTTCACCTTCTTTTCATCCTCAATTTCCTCATAATATAAGTAATTTTCTAAGGCCTTTATCCAATCCAACAACTCCTCAACATTCAAGTTGCCTTCATACATCGTGACTTCCATTTTTTCTATGGCTCCCATTTTTATAGCCTCTTTCAAGAAGCGTTCCTCTGCAATGTCTCCTTTTGCAGCTCCTTCAACTTCCATCTCTTCACTCTCAACTTCACTGATGTCACCAACATCTGATTCTCTTCTCTGCACTGTCTCCATGGCATCCAATCTTGCATGAAGTTGCCTCAATTCCCTTTCCATGGCTAGATTTTCTATATGTCTCTCTAAGCATCTTCTAGTTGGAATGATTCTGAATTTTATTCTCACATGGATATTAAATTTGGGCTATGATACCACTTGATTCATACCCCCACCTTCTCCTAGGTTCCACACGACCTCTCTATCTAAGATCATTCTAATCGAGAGATGAAATTATCTCACAGACTCCCTTCTAACTAAAAATTTCAATACATAGGTCCTTAACCCACTTCCCGAATGAAAATTCACTTCTTCAAGAGTCCTCAAGCACTAGCAGAGCCTCCTTGGATATTGAGGGCCAAAGTCGTGGGCCAAACATTCAATCCCCAAAATTTTAAGGACTTTGCGACTTTTATCCTTCTTATCTCTGAACACACAACCTGCAAAGTACCAAAAAATAGGGAGCAAGATCAACGGCTCTCAACAAATACCGATATCAACATCTCAACTCCGTTGTTTCAGGCTTCGACGATTTTTTACCATGCCCAACCTGCACACAACACTTGTGAAGTGTCGATCGTTGAAAAGGGGAAGATATGACGACTCCTATTCCTCCATCGAATCAATGGATCTATGCCTCTTTCACACTCCGGGCTTCGACGATTTCTCCACAACCTTTTTCACAAATATCCTGGATCATCAAAAAGGAAATTATGCCCAAGTATCTAATATATGTTCCTCAAGCACAAATGGATGGATGACTCAGATTCCTTTCTTTCAACCTTCAACAATTTATTTTGGTCGTCCAAACTACATGACCCTTTGTATCTCCCAATGCCCAAAGGTTTTTCCATCCTTGATGCAAGATAATTGTTAGCAAAGCCACATGGGATGACAGTGCAGTGCCTAGTGTGCCTTTTGAGTAAAAATTTTAAATTTTGAAAGATGGCGTATCTAAGAGAAATTCTGAGTAAAATATGAATCAGAGAAGTTATTGGGAAGGGGTTGAACAATCATGTCAAAACCAAAAGAGATCAGATCGTCCTTTGTTATTTTATTTTTGCGTGGATCTGAAGACTCGCCTTAAATGGTCTACCACAGATGTTTATGTAATAGGACTTAAGTAGTTGTAGAATTTAATTTCGATTAGGTAGGTAGTTGGAGGAAACCTGAGAGGACCTCTTGTATAAGTAGGTGCATTGTATACTTGGATACGTTTAGCTATAGAGTAGGAGATAGTTGTTACTGAATGTAAGTTGTTTTTAGGTTATAACCATTTTACATTGGAACGAATATAACAGATGGATATTGACCCAATGCATGGTGTGACTATTGTTTACAGTTTCCCTGTTATTTTCTATTTTCATGAATGAATGAGTTATGTTATTGAAAGTATGAGACTCTGAAGCATTTGAATAAGTTTCAATTGTTTCTCTTCATTGCATTTATGCAAGGTGTGCATTTAGTGTACAAGGAGTGAATTGATGGAGTCCGTTTTGACTCAGAAGCTCAGAAGAGATAGCATGAAACTTCCATTGCAAAGAGTGAAAAGGGACTATTGCAAGGTGTGTGCAGTCGTCTGCAAGAAGCTAAGTCTTGCATAAGAATATGTTGCAAGGCATGTATATATTGGAATTTTGACTGAGTCTCGAGGAAACCATCTAAGGAGTCGAAGGGTCTGAGATATAAAGATCAGAACATATAGCAAAACTTTCATTTGCAAGGAGTGCAAAGGGGTTGCGTCAAGGCGTGCACAGTCACCCATAAGAAGTTGAGTCTTTCATAAGAATATATTGCAAGGTGTGCACAAATCCATAAATCTGACTAAGTGTCGAAGAACCCATTTAAGGAGTTCAAACTTTGAAGAAAGAATAAGTACGAAAGAGTTAGTGGGAGAAATCATTCAATAAGGAGGAAATTTTAAGGTTTTGCAAGATAAGTGATCAAGATCCATCCAAGAAAATCAGAATCATTCGAGATCATCAGATCTGGGAGAATTTGTGTGGTTATTAGTCGTGGATCCTTTCAGAAATTTGTGTGTCGGAGGATTTGGAGTGTAGAAGGGTAAAAAACACTGAAGTCTAGATCCACGAAGAGATCATAGCCATTGGCAGGAAGGTTGAGACGTGGCAATGGATAAGAGAGTTTGGGAAGGAACAACTTCAGAGAATTTGCACCAAGCAGATAGCGATCTTCACGAAACCGCGAAGTGAGAAGTAGATCTAAGTCATTGGTTGCGGTGAGGATATGTGGTAGATATCCACAAGTTTAGGAGGAAAATCCCTACGAAAGAAAGGCGAAGGAGGAGAATACCTGAAGAGATGGGAGCCAAAGAAATCTGAGACGTCCATCAGTCATTCACTGTTGGAGAGGAAAGAACTATCGATTCTTGTGTTAGACATGTTCTCGGTTCAGATTTCAGGGGAAAGGGTTTCAGCTATAGTCGAAGCGGTTGGATTCCAAAGTCCAAAGTGCTTGAGGAGGTTAAACTCTAGGTCATATTCTGAGGTTGCCTAAGGAGAGGGATGGAAAAAAAAAGGAGCTAATGCCCGTAATTTCAATTATTAAGGAGCATTGAAGAAAGGGTCTATGAGGTCCATATGACCTGCTCTTAAGGTGATAAAGGACCTATGTTAACTCAATTCGGGGTCAACAAGGTCTCGAGGCGCTTATCCAACTCAAATATTTGAAGATCCTTAATCGAGAGGTCGAGCAACCCCTAGGAGAGAAGAGGGGTCTATGTCAAGTGGTATCAAAGATTGATTTTGTTTCAGGTATTCAAAAGGGAAATCCAATATGTACTTTGTGTATGAGACCTAGTCAACACAATTCCACCGAGGAGACGCGTGGAGCCACCTATAGCTAATCGAGCAATCGAAAGGGAAATGAGGGAACTGTGTGCAAGGTTGGAAACGATGGAAGCAACACAGAGAAGAGCACATGATGTTGGGGAAATTAGTGAGGAAGAAAGTGAAGAGACATAGGTTGAGTAAGATGAAGGGGGAGATGTTGTGGAAGAATGATTACTAAAATTTGTTGTAAAGTTGGGATCTAGAGCAAAGATAGACACCCCAATGTATGAAGGAAATTTGGATGTTGAAGAGTTGTTGGACTAGATAAGGTCCATGGAAAAGTGTTTTTATTATGATGATGTCGTCGAGGACAAGAAGGTGAGACATGTTGTCACCAGACATAAAGGACATGAAGCACTGTGGTGGGATGAACTACAGGCTGATAGGAGGATCAAAGGAAAACAAAAGATTAAGATTTGTTATAGAATGGTAGCCAAGTTGAAGGCTAAGTTCATGCCCAAGGATTATCAAATAAATATATTTAGGAGGATGCATAACCTGAGATAGAAGGCAATGACAGTGAAAGAGTACATAGAAGACCTTAACAAGATGAACATTAGAACTGGACAGAGGGAGAGAGATGAAGAGAAAGTTTCCAAGGACATAAATGGCCTGAGATATGAGATCCAGGATGAAATCAGAATGATGTTGATGAGGATAGTAGAGGAGGCATATCAATATGCATTGAAAGAAGAGGAGAAGTTGGACAAAAAACAAAGACAGGGAGGCAGAGGTAGAATTCCGAATAGAGGTAAAGGAGTTTCCCATGATAAGGCACAAAAGCCATAGGGTGAGGATGCGAAAACCCACAGTCACTCAAAAAGAGGAGGAAGCTCTAGAGGGAGACAACCTGGTGAAAGAAATTATTTTTCCAGAGGAAGAGGAAGAAGCAAAGCTGGAGGAGAGATAATATGTTATACATGTGGAAAACTAGGACACAAGTCTTGGGAGTGTCCCAAGAGAAATAAATAAATAGGAGGTGAAGCTCACATTTTAGAATCACAAAAAAGGAATGTTGAAGCAGAAGGTACAGAATATGAAAAATCCCTGATGCTGAGGAAGGTTCTCTTGAAGCCAAAACACTAAGTTGAAAATCCAGTGCAGAGGAACAATTTGTTCAAGACAACTTGCAAGACTAAAGACAGAGTATGAAAGGTGATAATTGACAGTGGGAGCACTGATAATCTAGTATCCACAAAGATGGTGGAGAAATTAGAGCTGGAGACAACTGCAAATCCAAAGCCATATAAGGTATCATGGTTTCAAAAAGGACACCAGGTAATGGTAACTAAACACTTCCTTGTTCAATTTAAAATAGGTGGATATAGAGATGAGATTCTGAGTGATGTAATTCCCATGGATGTATGTCATGTTTTGTTGGGAAGACCATGGCATTTTGACAGAAATGCCATTCATGATGGGAGGAAGAACACTTACACTTTGGAAAAGAATTGTAGGACACATATGTTTCTGCCAATAGAGGAGAAGAAAGAGAAGGAAGAATCCAACACAATCATACTTTTCATGAGTGGGAAGGAAATCCTAAGTGAAGTCAAGAAGGAAGATGAGATTCAGTTCATTGTGGTGAGGAAACCCAGAGTTATCCTTACAAGTACTTCTATGGATGATTTGGCTGAAGAAGTTCAGAAGCTATTAGGGAATTTCGCTGACATAGTAGTGGATGATTTTCCTAACTCATTTCCACCTATCAGAAGTATCAACCATCATATTGAATTGATACCAGGAGCAATTCTACCTAACAAAAAAGCATACATATTGACACCTCAAGAGAATGAGGAGGTGAAGAAGCAAGTCCAGGAACTATTAGACGAGGGTTTGGTCAGAGAAATCTTGAGTCCATGCGCAGTACCAACTGTGTTGAGTCCAAAGAAGGATGGAGGATGGAGAATGTGTACAGAATCAAAATCCATAAACAAGATCACCATCAGGTACAAATTTCCTTTGCCTAGGATGGATGACTTAATGGATTGCTTGAGTGGAGTAAATTTTTTTTCAGAGATAGACTTGAGAAGTGGATATCACCAGATAAGAATGAGAGAATGTGATGAGTGGAAAAAATATTTTAAGACAAATGAGGGGTTGTGTGAGTGGATTTTTGTGCCATTTGGCTTAAAAAGTGCCCCAAGTACTTTTATGAGACTGATGAATGAAGTATTGAAGGATTTCATTGGTAAGTTTGTGATTGTATATCTGGATGATATACTAGTCTTAAGTAAAACTAAAGAAGAGCATTTGAGACATCTAACATAAGTGATGAGGAAACTACAATAGGAGAAGTTCTTGATAAATCTAAAGAAGTCCTATTTTATGAAGATAGAGCTCATTTACTTGGGTTTTGTGATCTCTTCAAATGAATTGAAGATGGATCCCAAGAAGGTAGATCAATCAAAGAGTGGTCTTCACCAAGGATCATGTTTGAAGTGAGAAGCTTCCATGGATTAGCCAGTTTCTATAGGAAGTTCATTAGAAATTTCAGTGGAATTTCTGCACAGATGATGGATACAATGAAGAAGAGAAACACGCCTTTTAAATGGAAAGAAGAAGCTGAGAAAAGTTTCAATATATTGAAGGAGAATATAACAGAGTGACCAATTATGGTCTTACCGAATTTCGGGAAAACATTTCAAGTAAGGTGTGATGCAAGTGGAGTTGCAGTTGGAGACATTTTGAGACAAGACAATAGACATGTTGCATATTTCAGTGAGAAGCTGAATGACACTAAGGAAAAGTACTCTGCATATGACAAAGAATTGTATGCCATAATTCAAGACTTGAAGAAATGGAGGCACTACCTTGTTCCAAAGGAAATTGTCTTGTATAGTGATAACCGAGATTTACAATTCATAACTAGACAAGAGAAGTTAAACCAGAGACATGCTAAGTGGATAGATTTTATGCAAAATTTCACTTTTTTCATTAAACATATTTCTGGTAATGTGAACAAGCTTGATGATGCATTGAGCATGATATGTCTGATTCTGCAGGAATTTTAGGTCAAGACCTTAGGGTTTGAACACCGTAAGGATATGTATTGTGATGATCTAGATTTCAAGGAAGAATATGAAGAATGTGCAAATAATGTGTTGAGAGACAGGATCTAGTGGACAAAGTACATGATCCAAGATAGATTTTTTTTTAAAGGTTTCCAATTGTGCATACCAATGTGCTTGATGAGGTAAAATCTACTGAAGGAAAAAACAGTGCATGTAGGGTAGGACATTACTGCCATGAAAAGACATTTGCACAATTTAATACCTCATACTATTGGCTAGGTATGAGAGGAGAGGTGAAAATATTTGTGAACAAATGTAAGATTTTCCAGTATGCAAAAGTAAAGAAGGAGAACACTGGATTGTATCAGCCATTGCCTGTTCCAGATAGGCCTTGGGATGAAATAAGCATGGATTTTGTGTTGGGATTTCCAAGAACCTAGAGAGGAAGTGATTCCATATTTGTTGTTGTTGATAGATTTTTGAATATGGCACACTTTATCCCATGCCAGAAGACCAGTGATGAAAAACATGTTGCGAATCTATTTTTAAAGGAAGTTGTGAGACTTGATGGATTTCCCAAGAACATTGTCTCAGACAAAGACACTAAATTTGTTGGTCATTTTTGGAGAACATAATGGAAGAAGATGGGGACATAACTATGTTTTATTTCAACATATCACCCTCAAACATATGGAAAAACTGAGGTGGTAAATAGGAGTTTAGGAAATTTGCTGAGAAGTTTGTTCACTGAACATCATGGCCAATGGGATCAAATTCTGTCACAAGCAGAGTTTGCATATAATAATTCACCAAATAGAAGTACATGAAAAATCACATTCCATATAGTCTATGGGATGATGCCAAGAGGGGTATCAGAGTTGAGAGACATGGATCATAATGAATCCATAAGTTCTAGAGAAGATCACTTCGTTGCACAAATGCAAAAGATTCATGATCAGATCAAGGAGCAGTTGCAGAAAAAAAATGCAGAGTATAAACACAGAGTTGATCAACACATAAGAGAGCTTCAATTGGAAGTGGGAGACCAAGTATTAGCATACTTGAGGAAGGAAAGGTTCCTAACAGGAACATATAACAAGATGAAGTTGAAGAATATTGGACCATGCAAGATCCTAATAAAATTTGGTAACAATTCTTATGAGCTAGAGTTGCCAGAGGATGTGGGAATATCACCCATATTCAATGTTTCATATATGTATCCTTAAATGGAATATGACACAGAGAGATCAGAAGATCAAGAGAAAATTCAATGGGGGAAGGAGATGCCTATAGCAGAAAAGCTGCAGATGGAGAAGATCGTTGATCAGAGGATTGGGAAGAAAACAAGGAGGAATACCTATTTTGAATATTTTTTCAAGTGGAAGGGACACCCCATAGAAGATGCTAGTTGGGTAAGTGAAGTTGATGTCCAGAATCATGGAAGGTCAGTGCAGGAGCTCATGGACAGGAGTCCCTGATTTTTCTTCCTAGAGGAGTATGACGTAGGAGCATCGTTAGAAAAGCCACATGGGATGACAACACAGCTCCTAGCATTGCTTTTGAGTAAAAAATTTAAATTTTGAAAGATGGCATATCTCAGAGAACTTCTGAGTAAAATATGAATCAGAGAAGTTAATGGGAAGAGGTTGAACGATCATGTCAAAACCAGAAGAGATCATATCATCCTTTGTTATTTGATTTTGGCGTGGATCTAAAGACTCACCTTAAATGGGTTGTCATAGACGTTTATTTAATAGGACTTAAGTAGTTGTATAATTTAATTTCTATCAAGTAGGTAGTTGGAGGAAACCTGAGAAGACCTTTTGTGAAAGTATGAGACTGTGAAGCATTTGAATAAGTTTCAATTGTTTCTCTTCATTGATTTTATGTAAGGTGTGAATATAGTCCACAAGGAGTGCATTGTCGAAGTCTGTTTCGACTCGGAAGCTCAAAATATATAGCGTGAAACTTCCATTACAGAGAGTGGAAAGGGATTGTTGCAAGGTGTGCACAGTCACCCGCAAGAAGCTAAGTCTTGCATAAGAATATGTTACAAGGAGTGTACATATTGGAATTTTGACTAAGCGTCGATGAAACCCTCTAAGGAGTTGAAGGGCCTGAGAGATAAATCTCAGAAGAGATAGCGAAAATTTCATTTGAAAGGAGTGCAAAGGGGTTGTTGCAAGGTGTGCATAGTCACCTACAAGAAGTTGAGTCTTGCGTAAGAATTTGTTGCATGGTGTGAACAAATCCAAAAATCTAACTAAGTGTCGGAGAACCCATTTAAGGAGTTCAAACTTCGAAAAAAGGATAAGTACAGAGGATTTAGTTGGGACAATCCTTCACGAAGGAGGAACTTTTAAGGTTTTGAAAGATAAGCGATCCAGATCCATCTAGGAGAAGAAGAATCATTCCAGACCGTCAGATATGGGAGAAGTTACACGGTGGTTAGCCGTGGATCCTTTCAAAAATTCATGAGTCAGAGGATTTGGACTGTATAAGGGTGAAAAACATTGAATTCCAGATCCGCGAAGAGATCCTAGCTGCTGGTGGGAAGGATGAGACGTGGCAGTGGATAACCAAGTTTGGGAAGGAACAAATTTAGATAATTTTCACCAAGCAGATAGTGATCTTCGTGAAAACCACGAAGTGTGAAGTAGATCCAAGACGTTGGTTGTGGCGAGGATATGTGGTATAGATCCACAAGTTTTGGAGGAGAATCCATTTGGACGAAATGCGAAGCAGGATAATACCTGAAGAGCTGGGAGATGAAGCAATCTTGGTCGTTGATCAGTTGTTGGCTATTGAATAGGAGAGAACTGTTGATTCTCATGATAGACATGTTCACGATTTGAAGTTTTGGGGAAAGGGTTGCAGCTGTAGTCGAAGCGGATGGAATCCAAAGTCCAAAGCGCTTGAGGAGGTTAAACCTAGAGTCATAGTCCTAGGTCACCTAAGGAGAGGGCTAGAAAAAAAGGAGCTAACGACTGCAATTTCAAAGATTAAGGAGCTTTGAAGAAAGGGTTTGTGAGGTCCATATGACCTACACTTAAGGTGATAAAGGGCTTGTGTTAACTCAATTCAGGGCCAGTAAGGTCTTGAGGGGATAATATAGCGCATAGATTTGAATATCCTTGACGGAGAGGTCAAGCATCCCCAAGGAGAAAAGGGGGGTATACATTAGTCCTATAATTTCCCCCTTCCTGATCGATGGCCAAGATGCTTTCAGGAATCCGGGGATTTTGTTCTTGTATGCACGACAATTCAATTTCTCCGAAGTGCCATGTCCTAAAAGTTGCGATATTTGTCGTCACACATTCTTCTCCAACAAACGAATGGGATTGACTCTGACCTTTTGGCCTTCACGAGTCCTCACAGCACTGCACTCTATTTCCTCCAGAGTGTCATACCTTCGTACCTCTAGATTTGATGTCGCGTGTGCTAGTCCACTATATTACACAATCTATTGACATGTGTCTTCAACATTTGGACGACCATGACCAACTTTGGCCTTTGGGACTTCAGGGGTCGTGACTTCTCCACACTCCAAATATCCTGAATGTGTGAAGTCCAAAGGAGTTCAAGGGTTATACCATGCACAACTTCTCCTTATCTAACAACTTTAATATCTCCTGCAAACTCCCAAATGGATCTAAACTGTTTATTTCCACTCTTCGATAACTCCTCCTTAAATATTATGACCACTATCCTTCCTGATCTTTAAGTCCTTGAGATATTTAATACCTCTGGCACACTTCTTGCAGCCTTCAACTTCTGAGAAGTTTTGGAGTTAGATATTTTTGAAAAAAAATATCCCTTACGCACTCCTTATGTCCATCTCCTATGAAACTTCTTCAACACTTAAACAAAGTGTTTTCCTGACGCACTCCTTGCACAAGTCTTCTCCAGTATTTTCTCTCCACTAAGAAACTATGCTCTCATTGCACTTCAGCTGTAAATTCTTGTTATGTCTTCTAATATTATGATTCTATATATACTTGACCTATAAACTCCTTTAGGGCACTATTCACTATTTCCACAGGCATATCATTTCACTTCTCCTCATCTACCTCTTCCTCTTCCTCAAGAAAAAGAGTTTGTGCTACCATATTGTCCACCTATGGAACTTCCTCCTCTTTCTCTATGACTACGATACTTTCCTAATTTATGTTTGGGTTTCTGGAACTTCTTTAAGATAGTTCCTTTGCGTCTTCTTGGACTCTTTACTTTGTTTCATTGGCTCTGTTTTCTATCCAACTTCTCCTCTTCTTTGAGTTCTTCCTAATAAACATCTTCCACCATGATCATTGTCATCATATTGATTTCCTCTTTGATTTCATATGTCAGGCCATTAATATACCTGGTAACCTTTTCCTCATCGCTCTCTCGATGTCATAATCTGATGTTAAATCTGTAAAATTACTCAGTGTACTCCTTCACTAACAACCCCTTATGTCTCATGTTATTCAATATCCTAATGATCTAAAAATGAAGAAGACTTGTATTCTTGAAAATATTTGCAAGTTAAATTTATATGTTAAAATGAAAATGGATCAACTTTGCAACACAACTTTAATATAATTTACTCATTCAAGATGCATATAAGCAGCAGCAATAATAGTGAACAGAAAAAACAGAACACAACAAATGATAAAGGAGTTCACCCCTCTCTTGGGCTACATCTCCTCGTCCACCTTCCAATGGATATTTTGTATTATTTGCTCAAAGTGCTCAAAAATGTGCTTTACAATGCTCAATATGCCAAATAGACTGCTCCAATGGCTTCAGAACATCCAAAAAACCCTAGCTAGGCTTTTTTAGCACCTCGTTTGGCCAAAAATTGAAGAAGATAGGCTTCCTGGAAGTCCCCCTTCAAACTTATTGTCTCTGCATCCACAAATTGCACCCTTGTTGTCTCAACCTATCCCCCACGCACATTTAAGCATAAAAACTCAGCACCGAACACAACCGCGCAAATGGTGTGAACTGTAGGACGGTTACGGGTGCACCTAGCCCCTAACCGCCAAGGCCGAGGTCATGTGGCCATGTGACCATGCGCAAACTCAAATGGGGCTCCATCCGAAAGGTGAATAGTAAAGAAAAAAGTGGTGGGTCATTGGTTTTAAAAACCATTTAAACCACATTCAAAACCAAATCACGTGCACGTGCCAATTGGTGTAATAGAGGGTCATATGATATGGTGTATACGACCGTGGGCTGGGGCTAAGCCCCAACCCGGACCCCCACGCCGACCACACAACAAATCTAACTTAAATTTATTTTAATCCATATATATAACAAGGAATACAGTGGGGCACGTTGGCAGCACATACTATGCAAAGGATTTACATGTGGGTGGAAGTCACGGGGTCGAATCCGGTGGACTCCAATAAAATTTTAAACAAGCAACCAATAACAAGGTGCCATGTGGCAGCCCATGACTGGGCCACATGGAACCATACAACCAAGAAAATACTACCACATGTCGCAATGTCATTCATCCACATCTACCAACTATCTGCCACTCAGCCCTGTCGCGTGTCGTACAGACTGCCATGTCAGCATCCGTACAGATTGTACAGTCAGTATCCATTTTTTTCCTGTTTGTCATTTTGAACAGAACTCGATATCTCTCACTCCCAATGTCTATTTGAACCCAAAAGAGTTGTGTTGGGTTCATAACAATGAGGCCTACGCTCCCGTTTGATTTGAAGCGATTCTGAGCACTTTGAATTTTTGAGTAAAATTTGATCCCCTGGATCACACCTCCCCATTGGAAAGAATTTGGACCTCCAAAAGACTATTTTTAGTCTATTTGAAGATGAGGGTATATCTCCCTCACCTTTCCAACCTCAATCCACTTGGATTTTCTTGGATTTGTACTTTTAAGATCAACTCAAATATACCCCACATTTCCTCGTTTTGAAGTTCGCATTCTCCTGTCAAGGATTGTGTCTTCATGTAGTTCTGTAAGATATTCTCGGGAAAAATCATCTATAGAAGGAATCTAAACATGATTTCATTGATCATCAATCAAAGGAGGCTCATATAATTTCAAATTCTCAACATTAACAACTGCATACATTTTCATATAAGGAGCCAAATCTAAACGAAAGGCATTGTTACCAATCTTGTCAATAATCTTGAAAGGACCATATCGAATTGGTTTCAATTTTTCACCTTCTCCTTTAAGCCTATCCTTACTGATGTAAAGCCAAACTTCATCTCCAACTTGGAAACTTTGATCAACACGATGCCTTTCATGTCTTGTCTTGTACTTGGCTTGTCTCTTTTCCAACTGCTCTTGCACCATTTGATGTATCGAATGAATTTGTTCAATGAACTTTTCTGCCCTATCAATGTCATATTGACCATCAATAGAAATATCCTTCCCAAAGATAAAGTCTATAGGAGATTTGGGAAAATAGCAAAAACATGCTTCAAATGGCGATGTTTGAGTTGAAGAGTGCTTTCAATTGTAAGCATGTTGAATGTAGTGTAAATGCTCATCCCAAAGTTTAGGATGCTTACTACAATAACCACGAAGAAGATGCACCACTATTTGATTTACCACTTTTGTCTGACCATCGTTTTGTGGATGAAAAGTTGTGCTCTTTTTCAGTTTGGTGTCCATGAGTGCCCATAAACTTGACCAAAAACTTCCAACAAATCGAAAATCCCGATCAGAAACAATGGATTTAGCCAATCCAAAATGCACCCAAACATTTTGAAAGAACATTTGTACCATTTGTTCAGCTGTAACCTGCTTCTTACAAGGCATCAAAATACACATTTTGCTAAATCAATCAACCACAACATAAATATAATCATGATTTCATCTAGACATAGGTAGACCTCCTCCAAAACATGCTTCAAATGGAGACGTTTGAGTTGAAGAGTGCTTAGCTCGATTATAAGCATGCTGAATGTAGTGTAAATGCTCATCCCAAAGTTTAGGATGCTTGCTGCAATAAGCATGAAGAGGATGCACCACTGTTCGATTTACCACTTCTGTCTGACCATTTGTTTGTGGATGAAAAGCTGTGCTCTTTTTCAGTTTGGTGTCCATGAGTGCCCATAAACTCGACCAAAAACTTCCAACAAATCGAGAATCCCGATCAGAAATAATGGATTTAGGAAATCCAAAATGCACCCAAACATTTTGAAAGAACATTTGTGTCGTTTGCTCAGCTGTAACCTACTTCATACAAGGCATCAAAATACACATTTTTCCAAATCGATCAACCACAACATAAAGATAATCATGATTTCGTCTAGACATAGTTAACCCTCCTACAAAGTCCATGGAAATACTTTCCCAAGGACGAGAAGGAACCGGAAGTGGAGTATACAAACCCAACTTTCGATTGCTAGGTTTACTTGTGGCACATAACGAACATCCTCGAACATATCTTGAAACACTTTCATTCATTTTAGGCCAGTAGCAGTATCTTTGCAAATTATCCATTGTCTTGCCTACACCAAAATGACCAGCAATAAGAGAAGAATGGGCTTCTCTTATAATGTTGATTCTTTCCCCCTGTGGAATACATAGCTTGCCAAGATGATACAAAA
>CBVK0100753027.1:0-18327 GCA_900067695.1 Picea abies
GATATCATGTAATATATATAATTAAATAAATAAACAAAAGATATTATGCAAAAATTGAAACAAATGAAAATGTTAAATTCAAAAAATTAATGTAAACAAATACCTAGAACAATCATTGTCAACATTATGTGTTCCCTCTTTATTGACATCCAAGGAGGAATGTTATTGTTGATAACAAAAATAGGCCACACTAAGTAAATAGACCTAAGCTCTATGAATGGATTAACACCGTCAACTACCAATGAAAGCTTAACATTACGAGGTTCATCCTTGAAATCTGCCCATTTTTTCTCAATTTCCCTAAATAGAGAACCATCAGCAGGCATTCGAAGAACACCATATCCACTTCTATTACGTGCATGGTAATCCATAAATTGTGCTATGCTTTCACACCTGAACAATCGTTGCAAACGTGGAATTATGGGAATATGACGAAGAACCTTTCGAGGCACCCTTTTTGTTACTTAATCGGTTCGATATCTACTGATAAGACATTGCGGACATTCAGTTTTCAAATCATGTTGTCCATAATATATAATATGGTCATTAGGACATGCATCTATAGTTTGATAATCCATTTGAATGTCTTTCATAATGACATGCAAACCTCGATATGCGCGAGGTAAAATATTTGACGATGGTAACAAAAATTCACCTAACAATCTACAACATAACAAACAACTAGTTAATGTAAGAATATTAATTGTAAAAATTTCATTCTTATTTTACACATTAATTAAAACTAAAAACAAATAGAAAAAAATCAACATTTATGTATAATATGAGATGAAACATATTACATACCTTAGTATCTGTGTCATACAAGTGTTCGAAAAATTATTCATAACCTTTCAGTTCACTAGCAGCAATGTAGCAGAGAAAATATTTTCTCTTGATCCTTCATAAAGTCGTTTATTTTCCTTTTCTAATAGAGGTTCATCATAAATACCAACATTTTCCCCATCCTCATTCAGTTGTAAAAACAAATCTTGGATCATTTGATTTGTCCCATCATCATCTTCCATGGGATCATTAACTTGATTCGTCCCATCATATTCTTCCATGAGATCCTCATTTGCTTGGTCATAATGATGTTCCTCATCTTGTACAACATCATTTCTACTAATACTTGGTGACGTAATATT
The DNA here is from genome assembly GCA_900067695.1 of Picea abies. Taxonomy (NCBI): domain Eukaryota; kingdom Viridiplantae; phylum Streptophyta; class Pinopsida; order Pinales; family Pinaceae; genus Picea; species Picea abies. Next base: position 1,146 of record CBVK0100753027.1, read on the forward strand.
CTGCAGAAAGTTAGAGGGCAACTCTAACTTTATAATTACAAACAATCATGCAAAATCAGTGTATACTATAACAAACATTCAAACAATATATATATATATATATATATATATATATATATATATATATATATTGTATAAAATTGACAAAATAAAAAAGATAATGAATATATAGCTAATTACCATGGGACGATATTCATTCGATCTGCCATCAATGTGACCATATTTCCTACAATGTTTTGTAGCTGTTGTTATTAAAATTATTACGGGGCATCTAAGGAAACATTTTTTACAAGAGCAATAACATCTACCATCACCCTTTTCACCTATTTTTCTTTTTTCCCCACCTCTAACAACATTCTGTGACATTCTTTCGCACAAAAATATTCTTTCGGGACCGCCATTGTTATAGAAAGATTGGCGCAACATCTTTAAATCGTCAAATATTTATATTCCAATTTTAGGTCATTATCGTCGCAATTGCAACGAACATGACCTAAAAATATTTATTCTTTTTATTAATATTTTAGGTTATTTTCAGCGGTCAATTTTAAGTTTAGGTAAGTCGTTGCTCTTGTGACGGACAAACTAGATTCGTCTCTCTTGCAACAAACATTGACCATAATAATTCAGTCAACCTAGAGTCATAGAGATAGCGATGAATACGGGATGGATTTAGAAAAAATGAACTTTTTCTTTTGCATGTTATGACGAAAGAGTACTTTCATCGTAAGTGGTCGTCACAAATTTTTCAATATGTAGTAGTGTGAGTTTTATGTTCTTGGGGGGAAGTTATTACAACCAAAGACCTAGCGGCATTTGGGATTACTTGAGTGGAAAAAAACCATATTGGTAATCCAATTGTGAGACCTGGAAGGCTCAAAGTAGTGATGTAAGGAGGACCAACGTCTCCGTAAGAAGGAAAAACAAAAGGTTCCCCCAGAGAAGGGGTTGCCTCATTGGTCATTCTGGGAACTGACGCCATTAAATAGAGATCCAACCTAGAGTATGATAGGGAAAATAAACAACACACGCTAAAAATATAGGAAGCAAGCAAACAAACAAAACCTTCTCACAATGAACACACTAGTTGGTGATGAAATCCAATGTCACAACAACAATGTAAGAAGGGGTTGCGATAGAGCAGGTGGAAAATTTACGTTGATGACCTGTTGTTACAAGTGAATCCTCTTGCAGACAGGTGGATTCCATCTTGGTCTCTAGACTCCTAAGGACAAGAAAAAAAAGTTCTTAACATGGACACTGACACCCTTTTAGATCTAATCAAGCTAACATACGAGGGAGAAGAATAAAGATATGTACCTTATTAATGATGTTTGTCCTTGCAAAGTCCAAGATGAGATCCAATCCTGAGCTCCTCGATAGGTCCTGTAGAACAAAAAATATACAATGGAATTCTTATTCTACTGAGATTAACTCAAATATAGATCTATCTACTGAAGACAAACTCATGTGAAACAAACATAAGTTTGAAAGAAACAGGCCAATCATTGATTATTAATGAGAACAAATAAAAGGTGATTACAATCCTTTTATGGAGGTGCAACAACCTCTTCCAACTCTCCTTGTCCAACCCCTTTGCTCAAGTAATCTATATTGATTATGCTTTGATAACATCTCACTTATGGGATCATAAGTTTGGTATAATTCTCAATCTCCATCCCCTCCTCTTCCATGGAAAGCCCTCATTATATAGGATTTGGAGGCTTAACCACCATGGAGAGGATCTCTCATCGAATCCACTAAGAAAGGGATCTCTAATATATTTAGGGAGAAAATATCTCTTAAGGATTTTGGGGAGGAAATATATCTGAAGGATTTTGGGGAGGAAATATCTCTGAAGGATTTTAACGAGGATATATTTCAACCATCCATGAGATCCTCCACCTTCCCTAAAAAATAGGAAACCAAATGTGAGGTGGATTCTCACACTTAATTACTTTCTTTTTCATGAATATTAATAATTATTCATCTGCACTTGGTTCTCACACTTAATCAATTTATTTTCAATGAATATTAATAATAATTCATGTGTACTTGGTATTTTGGCCTTCATTTAATATATCCCTCCTCCATATTGACTAGGGATTGTGAAATAGGTTATTCCATGGTGTCAAGGTGTATGAGACACTTATATGACACTTTACGACACTTAGGGTGAGGTACCTAGATGTGCAAATTTCATGTGTAACGAAATTCCCCCTAAAGTGTGAGGTCAGAAAAGAGAATGATGGCCGAAACAATTTACAAATATTTAAAGCAAGGGTGTGGACTCAGAGAACTTGGTAGAAGCTGCAAACAACCATCAAACAAATGTTATGACATGTTTCAAACCCAAGGTAGGAATACCTATGCTTGAGTGATAAAGACTTTCCATGTATGGCCACCATAAAATACATTGAAAATCCATAATCATATTGACTGAAGAGTATAGCCACCAAATATACAATGTGGATCTATACTTCCATGACATGAACTGATTGTAGCCATGAAAAATACACAGTGGATCTATGAGATGACAAGACATAGCCATGACCAATACAAAGTGGATCTATGTTATAGTATATGTCTCATAGTTCAAATGAAATCCTTCGCAACCTGTGCAAAGTATACATAAGAGTGATAACTCAACCCAGGGTCTTCTTACCAATCCCGATGTAGTATGAATCTAACCATGTGAATAGATGTAGTACGAATCTAACCATGTGATAGTGACCATCGATCAATTGTCTTTCTCCAGACTTGACCCTTCATTGGGGGAATCCACGGTCCTGATGATCGATAATCCTCAACTAGGTGTAGTCAACGTAGGGGTTGGTTTGTGCCCATCTTTGATGGGTACCTTCGATTACCCGCCCCCTCAAGGCGATGTCAAGTTTATAGCCAATCACCATAAGGTTGAGATTTTTCAAGTTTCATTGTTCCGCATGACTTACTTCGACGATTTGTGGATACTTCCTTCCCCATCGACCACGATGGATGGGATAGGGCACCCGGGCATGTCCATGCCCTTGTCCGCATCTAAAGTAGCATACTCTTCAGTCCAGCAAGCTTTAGCCAACACTGATCCAACTCCTGCACAAGAGTTCGATCCACTTCTAGAGCCTATTTGGGCTCAGGGTTCTCTTGCTCACACCGATTCATTAGACTTAGTCTTGCCCTCTGATAAAGCTATAATTGAGGAAATGACTAGTCCGGACAAACCCTGGGAAGATCTTCATCACAAATCATACTTTCTCCCAGTTTTAAGTAGAATCGAAGCTGGAGAATTCACTTTTACTATGACAGGAGATAGGTCTTGTCCCATTAATCCCTTAGCTACACACGAGGTTTATGCTGAGGGTAATATGGCAACTATCGCTGAAACCTTACCGATCAATATCTCCCAAAACCCTGGCATTGTGGAGAATGTTTTCATCAGAGTGGAATGCTCCCCCGGAGAGATTCAAATCTACACAGATATTTTTAAAGAATTCCACGACGTTTTTGCCTGGTCTTATGAGGAAATGTCAGGCATCGATCCAAAAATAGTTGAACATGAAATCACAACGTATCTAGATGCCAAGCCTATCCAGTAGAAGCTTCATCCAGTTAACCCCAAGAAAGCAGTAGCCATTAAGGTTGAGGTTGAGAAACTACTAAAAGTTAGTTTTATCTATCCTATCCATTTGACCCAATGGGTGTCAAACCCCGTGCCGGTCAATAAAAAACAAGGCACAATTCGTGTATGTACAGACTTTCGTGATTTGAACAAGGCTTGTCCCAAAGATAATTTTCCCACACCATTCATCGATCAGATAATTGATGAAGGTGCAGGTTGTGAGGCCTTCTCTTTCATGGATGGTTTTTCGGGATATAAACAAATACAAATCAAACCCAAAGACCAACACAAAACAACATTCATCTGTCCATGGGGTACATTCGCGTATTGTAAGATGCCTTTTGGTCTCAAAAATGTTGGAGCCACCTTTCAGTGGGCCATGTATTTTTCTTACCATGACCTCAAGCATATAGTCGAGGCCTATTTAGATGATTTAACATCTCGATCTCGCAAGAGAACGAATCATCTCACACACCTCCGACTTATTTTTGAGCATTGTCGCTACTTCTGGATTCTCTTGAACCCAAACAAGTGCATCTTTTGTGTAACATCAGGATGATTGTTAGGTTTCATAGTGTCAACAATAGGGATCATGTTCGATCCTCTCAAGGTTGAGGAAATCATTCAGTTTCCCCCCCCACACACAATCCTTCAATTTCAGAGTCTCTAGGGAAATGCAAATTTTCTAAGACGCTTTATCACTAACTACGCTGAGATCGCCAAGGGTTTTATGCACTTACTTAAAAAAGATGTTCCCTTTTATTGGGACGATGTCACTCAACGCTCTTTCACTGCATTGAAACATGCACTCACAACTACCCCTCTGCTCTGGCCACCTAACTATAACAAGGATTTCTTATTATATCTGGCTGCAGCAGAGTCAACCATTGGCATGGTCTTAGTTTAGGAAGATGACTTGTTCATAGAATATGTTATCTATTACCTAAGTTGAGGCCTTGTAGGACTGAAACTCAATTATTCTCATATCAAAAAACTTGTGTTGGCAGCAGTCCATGCTATTCAATAGTTCCATCATTATGTTTTGTTTCGCAAGGCCACCGTCATTGTTGTCGTGAATCCATTTTAGTATATGTTGACACGACGGGTAATAGGCAGAAAGATCAGTATATGGATAGTCATCCTCCAAGAGTTTGACTTAGATTTTGTTTCAGCGAAATCCAAAAAGTCACTGGTCTTCGCAGAACTTATTTCGGAATTTCCGGTTGAGTCTGGTGATCTTGTGCCTGAAGAGTCACCTATCAGAGGAGATATGTTTTTGATCACCTCTTTAGATCCTTGGTATGGAGATATCCTTATCTATATCTAGACTTTTAAGTGCCCTTCCACTTCTTCTCGTGATGAGCATCGACGCATACGCCACCAGGCTAAGAATTATCTCATACTCGATGATACATTGTATCGGAGAGGTGTAGACTACATCCTACGTCGATGTCTCACTCACGATGAAGCAGTTATCGTGCTTAACGATTGCCATACCAGAGCTTGTGGCAGTCATTTGTCTGGGTTGGCAACAACCCAAAAGATTCTACGAGCAGGTTACTTCTGGTCGACACTTATCAAAGATTGTATCGAATCGGTCAAGAAGGGCCACCCATGCCAAATCTTCTCTCGGAAGATGAGGGCACATCCCGATCCCATGTTTCCTATCATCATAGTTGGTTCCTTCACCAAGTGGGGGATTGAGTACACTACATGCAACCCTCCTTCAGCAAGGGGGCACCGTTATATCATCGTATCTATAGACTACTTCACAAAGTGGGTCGAAGCTATGTCAATGTTTAAAGATGATGGAGAGATTGCAACTCTCTTTTTATTCAGCCAGATAATAGCAAGGTTCGACATCCCTAGGGATATTTTCATTAACCATGGCAGTCACTTTAAAAACCAAATGATGACTGAGTTAACATCAAAGCTTGGGTTACGGCAGGAACATTCATCACCCTACTACCCCCAAGCAAATGGTTAGGTGGAAGTTGTGAACAAAACTCTTAAGACCATTCTACAGTGAACGATCAACTCCGCCAAGTCAAATTGGCATTTGATGTTATACTTGGCATTATGGGATTACTGAACATTTGTTAAGACTACAACCAGTTTCTCACCTTTCCAACTTGTTTACGGGATGGAGGTAGTCTTGCCTATCGAATGTCAAATTGTGTCTCTAAAGTTGGCAGTACAGTTATTGCCATACACTTCTCCACTTGAAGAATGGTTAGTATACCTTGAGCAGTTCAATGAGCAGTGTCGTGATGCGGCCCTGGCCAACAAGGCTCACAAACATAAGGTCAAGTGTCAGTATGATAGGTCCATTCATCCTCGGATTTTCTCTGAAGGTGACCTTGTCCTGGTCTATGACCAAGATAAGGACCCCTTGGGGGTAGGAAAATTCAAACCCATGTGGTTCGGACCTTTCATCATAAAAGAGGTCTTAAAAAAGGGCACTTATTTTCTGGTTGAATTTGAAGGGAATTCTTTGGCGGAGCCTAGAAATGGGCTCTACCTCAAGAAGTATTACTCATAGGCAGGTCACTGTGGGTAAATTTTTGTAACATATGTATAGTCTTTGTACTATTACTTTCTAGTTTCTTTTAGTGTTATGGACGTGTCATTGATGTTATCTTTCGTCACTGTGGCAGATGTTAAGTGATTTTGAGGTGTTCGTTGGGTATGATGATGGTGCTAGTCGACACACTCGGAGGCTTGCCTCCACAGCTTGGGTAATCCTTACACCTCAAGTCCAGTTATTATCTTCTGGAGGTATATGCTTAGGTGACACCAAAAACAATGTTGCTGAGTATAGTGCACTTATTAAGTTGCTTCATGACTCTTTGTCATTTGGTATCTCTCATCTCTGGGTCTATCTTGACGCTCAGTTGGTTGTGTCTCATTTAAACAGAGTATACTGGGTTCATGATCCAAATTTACACCGACGATTCCTTAGGGTACGTCTCTTAGAGCGAAACTTTGATTATATTACATATTTTCATGTTCCTAGGAGATTAAACCAAGTTACAGATACTCTAGCTAATCAAATTTTAGATTGGCATCTTACACACATATGAAAGAACATTCACATAAACATGTAAATACATTTTTTTCACACATGATCCATAAGACACAAAAGACAAAAAAAAAAAACCACATATAATATACTAAAGTAACCAGAGTACATAGATGGATGCAAACGCCTCAAAAATATGACTAATAATGAGTCACGGGGCTTATGCCCTCAAACAATATATACAAGTAGTGCTCGTAGCACGTAAAAATGTCTAGCTAAAGTCAAGGCATGTGGGCCCTGTTATACTGATCCACAGAGTTGGCTAAACGCAGAAACAACCGGACCCACGTCCGTGGTGCCCCCACTACATGAGGCTGCATAGATGGTGGCAGGTCCTCAATCTCTGCCATCGGGACCATGCAAGTGAGTGCAGTAAAGTTCCGCTCGACTCATCTCAATACCCTCTCAGCCTCCCCAACTAGAAGATCTCCTACTACTGCTGGTCCCCCTGCGGCGGTAGGTGCGGCCCCTAGTTGAGGACAACGCCTGTTTCTCGCATAGTCAGCGGGTCGCACTAGTCCCATGTCTGCACACAATGAACACATATCCATCAAATGCTCTGGTATAACAAAAAAAAATGATATATATAACAAAAACAACACAAAAATTACATATGTTTAACAAACAAAAAAACTACAAAGGTAGAGACTTACCCATCTCCCCTCGCTCCTCACCAGGAGGTACTGGTATCTCAAGGTCTCTCGAGAAATCAATCTCGGCATAGGGGTAATCCTCTATAACCAGTATTTTTCATGACAACCACGCGAAGAAATCATCGTCAAAGGACTCATTGGTCCTTCCGCCACCCTGTCGCAGTAGTAATACTGCCCATCTACACACAGCAGGAAGAGAGGCTTGATGTCCTCATACCACTACTCGAGGACTAAAACTCAGAACTCTCTCAAAAAAGAACGAGCACAGAATGGTCCGGAACCCAAAGTTCCTATGTGTCTACAAATAGCAATCTGTCAACTACCTCTTCATACACTCAAGCAATGTGGTACTCCAATCAAAAATGTGTGCATTTAAGCACTGGACTGTAGAGTTCATCTATGCACGGGATGCCTAATGTAGAGTTGCAAAACCATTGATTCGCCCAATAAGAAACACTATCGCCTGTAGCGATAAGTCAGTGGTTTTGCTTATAGGCACCTGCGAGCTCGAGTGGTTTGTATCATCCACACAGTATAGACCTATCAATTCTGCTATGTTATGCGTCCCTGAAGGAAAAGTCCAGAAATTGATTGGTTCCCCTCTCCAGGAGAGGCCAATCAAAAAATAAATGTCCTTGGTTGTGGGAACTAGTCACTTCCCCTCTAACATGAATGCCTCTACATCTGGATGTCAGTAGTCAACCAAAGCATTCAATAGCCTAGGTTGTGCCCGCATAAAAGGACATAGGAAAAACTTGAGTAACCCACATTGCATCAAAGTAGCCACAGCATTGGGGTCTTTCCCGACCAACTCACTAACCTCTTCATGCTCTCTTTCTCTCCAGTGGACGTACATCCTGCAAAACACCAAGGTTCAGGAGGGTTAACCCTTGCTTTTTAAGCCTTTTTCATTCAATAAGGGGTCCACATGTGTTGTAATGGTGGAAGTCACATGTACATGCATGCAAAGTTTACTCTGCCCAAATGTACACACGGCCTGTCCAGAGACAGCCCGCGTGGACCTAGGGCCGACCTTTTAAAGGTCAACGCCCCCCTAAAAAATGAAACCCAATGAAAAACTAAAGATTTAAAATGCAAGATAAGAGAGTTTGTACTTACTTGGTCTAGACAGAAGTTCGTTTCGTCCACTGTAGCTCCCGGAATCACCGCTTTTGACAAAGGGGGTATTTTGGTTTCAGAGTCAATTTCCAAATTAGTAATGGTGATAATGAGCTGCCAGCTTCTATTTATAGACTTTTTGGCCTCTTTTTGTAACTTTTTTGGCCTCCCTTATCATTTTCTTTAAACCAAAAATCATTTAGAGTGATTCAGGAGTTGCATGGGAGGGATATGATCGGGTATCAGAACAATTTTTTGGAGTTTTGAGTAATTTTTGATGGTCCATGAAAAAAAAAAAAAATCAAGGATCAACTTGAGCATATAGGTTAGGTTTCTACCCTAACTTTTGTATCTCATTGTCTTTTTCCTTTTCCATAGGATCGATCCCATCAGGTTGTGACACGGAACCATCATAGTTTCTTTAGAAGTGTCATGACTTGGTGGTAGAGATTACCGGAACATGGATGCCCTAGGTAGATCCTGGTTGCATTATGGTATCTATATTGTCTTTAGTCACTATAGGATCGGGAGTCCTTGTAGTTTTTCCTGATTACGAGTTTGAGCCCCATTTGCATGATTCCTTTTCTCTCTTAACTTCACCCTCAAGACTCCCAAATGATATAACGGGTCTTCTTTTAAGCCCTTTTCAGACCCTCTAAACATGAAAAGATTGTTGAGCGATCTTGTGGCCTTTCATGCTCGTTAAACTGAAATTTGAAGTCACGTCTGTCCGGCGGTAGTTTACCCCTTTTTCAGTCTGGATGGTCAACTGTATGAACAAAGGTATACCCTATGGAACTTCAATTCTCTAAAAGAGTACTCTCAGGTATAATTTTACCCCTTTTTCAGGCCTGAGGGAATAAACTTACGAAAAAGGAACCCCCACGGAGTCCATAGTTAAGCTCTTTTCAGACTCCCTAAATCGTCGAGTGACCTTATTCTCTCACACTCGTTAAAATGGTCCAGAAGAAAATTCCTGACGGAGTCCATAGTTAAGCTTTTTTCAGACTCCTTAAAAATGAAAAAATGGCCAAGTGATCTTGTCCTTATCACACTCGTTAAAATGGTTTTGAATAGACGTCTTGTCGGTGCTAGTTTACCCCTTTTTCAAACCGACTAGACTATCTTTGAAAAAGGTACCCCAATGGAGTCTCCTTTTATGTTTTTTCAGACTCTCTAAATATGAAAAACCACCAAGATTACCTTCTTTGGGCTCGTTAGACTTACATAAAATGACGTTACCATTGTGTGTTTTGTTAACCGCATTTGCATACCATATACGCCAGCCTTGTAGCACTTTGCTTGTGTGTCTTAACACCCTTGGCCCCCGGAGGTTTTTCCCGAGCATCATTATTTTGAACATCAGTCTTTTCCTTGCACCTTGAACTTGTATGTTTGTAGCACTCATTCCTCCATTGTAACTTAACATTCCTTTATTCTTTTTCCAAAATCATTGAAAAAGACAAAAAACAAAATCAAATATACCCCAAAAAGAGGAAGGGAAAAGTATTTTCTTTATTGGCAGCATAATGAGTCGCCCTTGGATAAAGCACATATGTCTGTTTGTTCGTCAAACTATGGGATATAGTATGACCTTAGGAAGTTGTTCTCACTACATAGAGTTGTGTCCTCCTTCATTTGGTTATTCTTCCAAATATATAGAGAGTTTGTGTTGTCTCCTGCTTCGTAAACTTATGATTAACCTAAGTCTCATCATTTGTCATGTTGTTGTCCAAGGGAAGTTTCTCCCAAGCCTGATTCGGCCCCTCTGCAATTTGTCTCTTGCCCTCATACCCGACCATCCTGAATGTCCAATCAAGTCCTTGTTCGAAATCAATGAATCCTTCAATTTGATCATCAAGATTATCTAGTCCATCACTGACGAGCCATCGAAGACCTCTGGGTAGTGAAGTTGTACACTCATATTACACTCCTACCTTGAGTTTTGAAGATTTTGAATTTGTTTCTCGAGCTTTGAAGATCTCATCTCCAGCCATCAGGCCATATCAGCTTCTAGAAGATGGATACTCTATATGTATATCTTTTTGATTTCGAGATGTAGTTCCTTTGTGTATTGTTCATGGCTACACTTTATATAGTTATTTGTCATAGATCTACAGTGTATTTGATTGGTATCCATGATTCTATTTTATCCCGAGCATGGGTATGCCCGCCTCGGTGAGACATTTTTTATTTTGCAGATGGCGCCTCCTGGTTCCTGGTCCCTGGGCTCACTTGTTTTGCTCATAAATAAAGATTGGTAATGTATTTCGGCCATTAGATGCTCTTTTGACCTCACACATTAGGGGGAATCTGTTATAACCCTAATTTGCACCATACATGCTTACCTGGCATCAGGCCATCTCAGATCCATTCTTTGCCAAATAATTGTTGAACAACTCTTTAAAAAACCTCTTTTATAAGGGCCCACACGCCCTACTCCATTACTACACGCGTGTACATGCTAGCTGACCTAAAATAGACCGTGGACCTACAAAAGTAGGAAAAAAGGAAAGTTTCCAATAGAACACACAGCTTTGGATGAGTTAACTGAAACTCCCGGCCATGCATGGCCGAGGGTTTTTCAAAATACCTAGCTTCTTCTAGCCTATAAAAGAAGGGTTAGGGGTCCCATTTGGAGGAGGAGAATAAGAGTAAAGAAACTCTGCCCAATTACACATTCCCATTGTCCCAACCCTTTATCCATCCTTGTGCAAAGAGAGATACAAAGAAAAGAAGTTGGAGGACATTTGAAGAGGAGCCCAGGATCAGGATTCATGGAACAGTGGCCGGTATTGACATTGTAAGTTGATTCATTAAAGTTAATAATAAAGAAATTATTTTCCCATCCCACTATATGAGTTCTTCATAGTTTAGTAAATATATGTTTGAATATCTAACCCATTAGTCTGTAGGTAAAATGCATGTCTAGTTTGTTTCTTGTTTTGTATGTGGGTTAGCCTTGGGAGGAGAGTTGCTAACAAGAGATCAAGCATGAAGAAGAATCGACATCGAACATTCAGAACAAGGTATGTTGGTCTAACCATGGATTTGCTGAAAAGAAATGGGGATTAGGTCTAGGGATGAAGGTAGAAAGTAGGTTTCTTTCGGTCATATCTGCATGGATAATATAACCCTATTTGCTAGTCCGTAGGGGGATTTCCCACTACAACACACCCTGATACATGCATCCATCATATATACACCCAAGGGGAGGTAACACATGTTAGGCAACCCCGGAGAAGGATTAACCCAACACTCAAATACATAGTCAAGGAGGAAATCCAAAAGTTGTTAAATGTCGGATTTATCTATCCCATCTCTGATAGTAAGTGGGTATCCCCGCTTGTAGTGGTTCCAAAGAATGTGACCAGGAAATGGAGAATTTGTGTTGATTTCCGGGAACTCAACAAGGCCAATCTAAAAGACTACTTTCCTCTTCCTTTCATTTACCAAGTTCTAGATACGTTGTCCGAAAAGAAGTATTTATCCTTTCTAGATGGGTACAGTGGGTACAACCAGATTCTTACAGCACCCGAGGACCAGGACAAGACTACCTTTACTTGTCCGTGGGGAACCTATGCCTATAGGGTCTTACCATTTGGATTGTGTAATTCTCCTGTCACATTTCAACAAGTAGTATTAGGGATATTTGTTGATCTTATTCATGATTGTGTGGAGGTCTACATGGATGACTTCATAGTCTATGGTAACACTTACCAGGAAGCCTTAGAAAACTTAGAAAAAGTCCTCATCAGATGCCAGGAAATGAACCTATCCCTAAGTCATGAAAAATTCAAAATGTTGTTAACTAAAGGAGTGGTTCTAGGACATCATGTTTCATCTGAAGGGATAAAAGTTGATCCTGCAAAGATTGATGTCATTATTAGACTTCCACCCCCAAGACTCAGAAAGAGGTGAGAATCTTTCTCAGACATGCCGGATATTACCGACGGTTTATTGAAAATTTTACAAAGATTGTTGCACCTATGTTTGGATTATTGATAAAAGATGTTGATTTTGTTTGGACTAAGCAGTGTCAAACTGCCTTTGAAACCCTAAAAGCTAAGCTGTCTGTGGCACCAATTCTTAGAGGGCCCAATTGGACTCTCCCATTTCATATATCCATTGATGCCTCTGACACAGTAATAGGAGGGGTATTAGGGAAGAAAGAAGGCCAACAGTCCTATGCCATTTATTTTGTAAGCAAGAACTTGTCCCCTTCCGAGTTCAATACACAGTCACTGAGAAAGAGTTCTTGTCAGTTGTTCATGCTATTAACAAGTTTTGTCATTACATTATGGGTTACGAAGTATTTGTACACACTTATCATTCCACCATTAGGTTCCTCATGAACAAACCTATAACTAATGGTCAAGTGACTAGGTGGCTCTTGTTATTGCAAGAATTTAATATTATTGTGCTTGACCGACCTGGAAAGGATAATGTAGTAGTTGACTTTCTTTCCTGAATAAAAAATGAGGATGATGATATCCCTATAAGTGATAGTTTCCCAGACGAGCACCTCTTTTCCCTCTCTATCAATACCTCATGGTTTGTGGATATGGAAAACTATTTGGACACTAGGAAGTTACCGTCTCATTTGTCACCTTATGAAAAGCAGAAAATTATTACATAGAGTGCTAATTACTCTTGGGTTGGTCATGATCTTTTCCGCATTGGTCCTGATTTGATTATTCATAGATATGTCCCAGAGGACGAGATACCTCATATACTACGAAGTTGTCATGATGGACCATGTGGTGGCCATTTCTCTGACAAACGAACAACATATAGGGTATTTCAGGTTACTATTGGCCTAGCATTTTCAAAGATGCCAACAAGTATGTAAGAAGTTGTGATAGTTTCCAAAGAATAGGAAGACTTACATCATCTAAAAAAATTCCTTTGCAGGCCCAAGTTATGATAGAACCCTTCGAAAAATGTTCCCTTGACTTTGTAGGACCAATTTCACCCATGTCCCATAAGAAGAACTATATCTTAGTTGGATGAAATTAGGCAAGATGCCATCCAATGGATGATATTAGTCCAAAACTAGAGGAGCAAGTGGCATGACAAGTTTATTAAGAAGAAACACTTCCAGCCTGGTGATTGGGCCATGTTGTTTGATTCCCGATTCAAAACCTTCAAAGGCAAGCTCACCACCCGGTGGTTGGGCCCTTACAAGGTAGACACTGTATATGACAATGAAGCTGTAAAAATTAAAACAATTGACGATGGACAAGTATCCTTTGCGGTAAACGTACATCAACTTAAATTTTATCATAAGCCCATTTCCAGAGAAGATTTTCTACAGGTCATGACAACTGACCAGGCATTGGCCTTAGTAGATGGGGAAGCCCCCCCTTGTTCTTGAAAAGTTTTTTAAGATTTCCTACTATATATATGTAAATAGTTTTTGAATTTTGTTAATAAGGAAACTCTAGAGGTTTCTGTAAGTAATTATTTCACCGGGAATACATAGTTTCAAGTATCTTTCTTCAAAACATTGTTATACTTGAATTTTTTGTTAAAGAATCAAATGAATATTGACTTACTGTAGATGGCCATATTTTTGCAAACATTCTCATTTTTAAGGAATTCTAAAGTAGTTTCTCTTGAAACTCTTCACCACTATATAAGGAAGTGATACCATAACTATCAAGCCTAGAGGTCTCTCGTACAGTTTTTCCAAGAAACCTGAGTAAGTAAGTCAAGTGTCTTTATAAAAGAGTAACAAGGAGGTATAATTAGCAGTTAGCCATGGAAACATAACAATAACTACAAAGGAATAAATCAAGTTGAGCCTAGAGATACCTTTTTGTTCTTTCTCAATGGTACCATCCACTACACACTAAATAGATTGATTATATCATATCTTTAGATAAGGCCACGCCCGCTTAAGTACCCCTTACATCAGGACAACCACTAAACAATATAATGGAAAGTCGTCCTCTAACATAAATACCATCCCAATTAAAAAGAAAAAGGAATAAAAGTTGTTTCAGAGTTGTTCCCCCATCTTCTTGCATAAGTAATCTTATACTAAAATCTTAAAGGATGGAGGGCCAGTCTCTGAGGGTTTAAGAGGCTAACCCACCAAGATACTGAACTGGTCTGCTGGTAGCAGGTACCGACATGTGGTATGACTAGGTAAACCCACCGGAGTATGGAACAGACTTGCTAGAAACGGGGCATTCTACTTAGAGAGGATGATGATCTGACAAAAATAAATAATAAATCTAAACTTGTCCTGATGTATGGAATTACTTGCAGACAAAGATGACATGGAGTATGTATGGTTAAGCTAAGGTTAATGAATCTCATCAACTTGCCATTGGGAAATGACTCTAAGACTATCTTGAAACCCTCTTTCCTACCTCTTCTTATCTATATATAGGATCTCTTATCCTATAGGTGGGGCCATCTTCTAACTGTCTCTTTAGACCAATCTGTGAAATTTCATCTTTACACTTGACATACTGTAAATATTCAATTATTGGGGGATACTAACTAGTTTCCTGTACTTTTTATTGTGAGGTGTCACAATACTTAAGTGTGGGGGAGGGGTTCATGAGCTGACAAATGATGATTTCCTAGAGAAGTGAACCTTTGCAATAATTTTTGTATTATTACCATGATACAGGTTATTACATTGATAGTCATGTTTTGTTTTTTCCTTAACTCCTGTGTGTTATAAATTACTGAACTCATACTTAACAAACCACTCTTTATTGGTTATATTCCATTTACAATCTTCATACTGTAGGTTTGACAACACATGTTTTATGCTTGCTATAACCCGTTCATTATAGGTTTTGACATTATATGTCATATGTAAGAATAATGGGTGAGCATGGAGCATTCTGCCTCTGCTCATTAACTACTGTGGTTGTCAAAAACACTTCCAATTGCAGGCCATCCATTATAAGAGGTGAAAATACACTTAACACAGGAATATCGGATGAAGTACCATATGAGGTACCGGATGAAGTGTCGAACGAAGTACCATTACATACCAGTAACTGTCCTAGATTCCAGTGAACCAGAATTCAATTACATTCAATTAAATTTGTTACAGGCATTGATTAAAAGATGCTTCATATGGTTATGATCAAATTTCCAAGTCAAAAGACTTGGACATTGATCTAAATAAGCACTAATCCATTGCTCCCAAGCTTTCCATCGAATTCTAATCTCCCACACATGGCAACTCGTGCGCACATGTGGGAAACATACTCCACCATAAGAGCATCCAAAATCAGGTTTGGCACTCTATTATCTCATTTAACCTTGCTAATTTCTCTCCTCTATGTTAGGAAATCATGCCCAACCTCTGTCATCTCGTCCTATTTTTCAATCTCACTCAGACCGTGCCAAAATCATGCCATCTCTTGGCCTGTGATTAACCCGTGCCTCTGCATGGCTCTATTTTTCCCTTTCTTGGTGAATTTAAACTCTATCACAATGCCCAGGAGATACGAACCCTCCTCCTATGTAGACTTGTTTACCATTCCAAAATTTGCACAATGCAGAGAAGTGTTTTTGTGTGCTGGTTGGGGGCCATTTCTGTCTAGCTTGTAGGGCCATGATGACGGCCTCTATATGCAATTTGCAGTTGGTTTTGATGGTAATACATCACATGTAGGGTCTCTTATCTTTGAAGTCACAGAAAGGTCCATTTCTGCTGCAACAAATCTCCCAAGAATGGGAGATAGATGGTTCAAGAATCATCAATTGCCACGCTCAAGTTATAACAGGGTACTTAAGCCCGAATTCAAGAGAATTTCAGGAGCAAAAGGGTATGCTAAGGAGTGGATAAAGGTATAATTGGTTAACCCCCTCATCATCATCACAAGGTTAATTACATGTGAAGGTAGATACTCCACCTTAAAAGCTTGTCATTTTAGATTGTTGGCTCATTTTTTGTTCAACAAACCCTTTAAATTTCCATTTTATTTTCTCAAAATCTTGGAGAAGATGTCCTCTCAAGTGAGGAAAAATGTGACTAATCCCCACAACAGTATCTTCCACCATGTCTTGATCAAACTCCTCGTTCTTTCCGAACTAGAGAAACAAGGGAAAAATTGGGATGCCTTTATCTACCAATTTGCAAACCCTCACTTGACAGTTAAGACCAGAAAAAATCCACTTAGCCTAAAAACTATCTCTCCATCCAAGCCTCACTCTCCAAGAACTCCCAAACTCCCTTTCACAAACCCTCTCTTTGTTGGAACAATACCAAAATCTTGTTGATATCCCTACTTCTTCATCGGGTAAAAAGACCAAGAGCAAAGACCAAAAGAAGCCTATTGTTGATCCCCTAATGCCTTCACTCTCTCCTGATCCTACACCTAAAAAGCTCCAAGAAATAATGTAGCAAGACTTTCCCATCATTACTACAAACAAGAGGGGAGCGAATCGATTTGGTAAATGTAACATCCCGCTCTGGCGCACTTACCAAACTTATTATTTGAGGACACTTGCTCGCGAGTGATCCAGATTTTTATGATGATAAAACTTTTTCTCTCATTATGATGCGTTAAGTTATATGACCTGATGTTTTTACTACCTTGATGTAGACAGGTGTTGCTGACTCAGTTTCATTGAGTGTGCAGGGTTTCGGACCTTGAGGATGCAGAGGCATCGGTAGAACTCACTTGGACTCCGGATTGAGTCAGGGAGTGGGGTATTTGAGTTGTTTCATTT
>CBVK0100753034.1:0-24669 GCA_900067695.1 Picea abies
TTTTGGGCTGTGGCCATCCCGGAAAGGTGATCGCCACAAGCACCAAGGTGACAATTGTTTAGAATGCGTTCAGCCTCTTCATGAATCAGACATCGTCAAAGAATGGTGTCAATACCACGGCGGTACAAAGTGTCGTCGAGGATGAGGTAACGGCGAGAGTGGTGACGTATGCGTCAATGCTCTTCTCGAGAGATGTTGGGCTGAAAACGTTGGGTTTGAAGGTAAAGGAAAATGTCTCCATACCAAGGGTCAGAGGTGCTGATAAGGAAGAGAGGCTCATCAGGAAGAGGGTCTCTAGGTTCATTTTTTTCATCGGCACTTGGGAGAGCACATATGAGCTCGTAAAACACCAGGGATTTTTTGGCTTTGGCCTTTGTAAACTCAAGATCAAATTCTTGAAGGATCACGATCCATTTTGAATATTTTCCCCCAAGTACTTGACGTGTTAAGACGTGGTACATGGGGTTAGAGTCTGCAATTACCGTGGTGGTGCGTAATAGGATGTAGTGGCGGAATCGTTGGACAGCAATGATGGCTGCCATAGCCAGTTTTTCGACATGCGAGTATCTGAGTTCGGGTCCGGATAAACTCTTGCTCAGATAATAAATCACGTGTTCGTCTATGTTAGCATCCTCTTGAACCAACACCATCGCAATGGTGGAGGTAGAAGCGGCTAAGTAAAGGATATAATCCTTTGTATATTCGGGAGGATGTAACAAAGGAGCGTGGGTCAAAGTGTGCTTGAGAGCGTCGAATGACTATTGGGCAGTGTCATCCCAGATGAAAGGGACGTTCTTTTGCAGTAACCGCATAAATCCTTTAGTGATCTCGGCGTAATTGCAAATGAAACGGCAGAGGAAGTTTGCTTTGCCTTGCAAACTTTGAAGTTGGGTTAAGTTGGTGGGTGGGGGTAATGCTAGAATGGCCTTGATCTTCAGGGGATCCACCCCGATCCCGTCTTTGGAGACGATGAAACTGAGGAGTCGGCCGGATTCGACAGTGAAGATGCATTTATGTGGGTTCAGGCGAATATGATAGAAACGACATCGAAGAAAAATTGCCCGCAAGTGACCAATATGATCGGGTCGATGGGATGAATGGGCAGGTAAATCATCGAGGTAGGGTTCTGCGATATGCTTGATGTCGTGGAAAGCGTACGACATGGCTCATTGGAAAGTGGCACCAGTGTTTTTAAGACTAAAAGGTAGCTTTTGGTATGTTAAAGTTCCCCAAGGGCAGATGAAGGCTGTCTTATGTTGATCAGCAGGTAAGATTTCAATCTGGTTGTATCCAGAAAAGCCATCCATGAAAGAGAAGATCACGCTTCCCACGCAATTGTCGATGATTTGATCGATAAAGGGTGTAGGGTAGTTGTCCTTGGGACAAGCTTTGTTAAGATCATGATAATCTACGCAGACACGGATGGTCCCTTGTTTCTTGGCAACCAGAAGGAGGTTAGAGACCCATTCCGTCAACAGGACGGGGTAGATAAAGCCAGATTTTAGAAGTTTTTCAACTTCTGCCTTTATAGCTGCCAGTTTCTTGGGGTGAACCAGGCGGAGTTTCTGTCGAACCGGTTTTGCGTCAGGGTAAGTCTTGATTTCATGTATGATGATGGAAGGGTCAATCCCTGGCATTTCTTCATAACTCCATGCGAAGACATCGTGGAATTCTTTGAAAAAAGCGGTGTAAGAAACCACTTCGTCGGGCATGCAATTAGCACAAAGATTAATGTTTTCCACGACACCTTCTTTGACTGAGATGTCAATTGTGATTGTGGTAGAGATGTTACCCATGTTCCCCTCAGAAAAAGTATCTTGGGTGAGGATAGGGGATTGTGGAGCATTGGTAACATCGGGGGGGAAGACAGATTGTATGTCTTGCACCTCTTCCAAAGGTGAAAGAAAAGAGGATCGGTGGTGGTTGTCATCCCGGGGCAGATCGTCAATACTAATCATTTCCATGATAGATTCGTCCGAAGGAAAAATGGGGGAAATGTAATCAACGGCAGATGATAGGGAATTCAACCACGAGGGCATCGAGTAAGTGTCAGGTGCTAGTGAATGTGAAGTGTTCGACAAGGGAGATGCGGATTGAATAGCTACGTATGTGGCCTCGACTGGGCTGAGTGGCATGGTGTCACTGAGTCCATCGAATTCCAAAGGACTAGGCACAATCCAAGGGTCAGATGATTCTAAGGATTGGTAAGGCCAAGTCGAGATCATATTGATGGTGGCAATATGAGGTGTAGTAGGTGGAAGTGGTGTAGGGAAGGTACCCATCAGGATAGAATCTTTCAATAATCCAACACCAACGCTTTCATACGTAACTAGGTGATCTCCCCAAAAGGGAATATTGTTGGTGGCAGGGATGCGGGCATCGGGTGTACAGAAATCAAGTTGATCGATGGTGACAATTTTGCCTTGACAAGGGAATTGTACACATCAAAACACCGATGAAGCAACAACAATCATAGCATAGAACCAACTTCTTCCGAGTAATAGATTGTAATCGAGGGGAGCGTCGACCACTTCGACATCAACGGTAACAGTTTTTTCGCCCAATTGAACGGCAAGGGATTGCAATAATCCATGAGGATGGAACCCTCGTCCATTGAAAGTGTGTAACATCGTAGGGGATTTGTTAAGGGCAGGTGATTTCAAACCTTTCCAACAGGATACAGACATGACACAGGCGGAGGCTCCCTCATCCAAAATGGTTCGATGGATTTGTTGATTATAAACAACAACATCAATTTGGAAAGCTAGCTGGTGGGAGAGTCGTGGTTGATGGTCGTCCAGGTTAAACATGATGTAATTGGATGAATCGGGATCGAAAGCACCAATAGCAGCTAAGAGCGTCCTATGTTGGTTAGGACAGTGTTGTAACACTTCCAATGCGGACATGGCACATGGAGCTTGGGCCAAATCTTCTACAATATTGTAGTTTTGGGTGGCTCGTGAATTAGGATTGAAAGTGGATTTCCTGATGGTGCTCTTAGGAGGGCGTAAGATGGAGTCAAAAGAAGGTTTCTCAATCTGAAGTGGCCCAGATGGAGGGCTAACAGATGGAGGATTGACAACAGATGGTAAAGGATCTGGCGAAGAACCGTTAGTAGTCTTTAGCTTATCGGGTTTAACTGGTGTGTCATATGTTGCATAACGAGTGGTTAGATTAACCCCGTTGAACATATAAATGTGTGCGCTTGTCGAGGCCTCATCATGGGGTTGGTTGGAACTGCCCCTCGGCATGGGGGTTTGTGCAACCAAAGATTGTTGTTGCGGAAAAGGATGAGTGAGCACAGCGGGTTGTGAATTTCCCTTAAAAATTTTAGCCACTTCATCGCAATGTGGGCAGTCTCGAGTGTAGTGATCATCACCACAAATGAGACATGGGAATTTTGGTTTTCGCTATGGTTGTTTTCCAGCAGCAGGGGTTTGTGGTTGGGTCTTGGGTTGTTCATTGTTATTGCTCTTCTTTGTTTTGTTTCTCGGTTTCTTCTTGCCCCCGAGTTGTTGTGAAGGGGTTGATTGGACCGCATTCACATCAGAGACTTGAGTTTGGGTGGGGGTAGGAGAGGGTGCAGTGGAACTAGGGGCGGTCGTGGCAGCGGGCCGCTGGATTGTTTCAGTAGACTGAGTAGTAGATTGAGTTTTGACGGAGCCAATAACTCCATCTGCATGCGAAGCGGTCGATGGTTTGGATGGGTCGTTATTGGGACGGGTATCATTCGGTATCAACTCATACAGAGTACCGGATTGCGAATATACTAAGTCTAAGTACTGAGCTCGGGCGATGGCTTCTTCCTCGGTGACCACACCACCCATGGCAACATCACGAGCGATCTTGGGTAGTAATGATTTCGTGAACCATTCCGCTAATAATTGGTACACCAACGCTTTCATACGTAACTAGGTGATCTCCCAAAAAGGGAATATTGTTGGTGGCAGGGATGCGGGCGTCGGGTGTACAGAAATCAAGTTGATCGACGGTGACAATTTTTCCTTGATGAGGGAATTGTACACATCGAAACACCGACGAGGCAACAACAGTCATAGCATAGAACCAACTTCTTTCGAGTAATAGGTTGTAATCGAGGGGAGCATCGACCACTTCGACATCAACGGTAATAGTTTTACCGCCCAATTGAACGACGAGGGATTGCAATAATCCGTGAGGATGGAAACCTCGTCCATCGAAAGCGCGTAACATTGTGGGGGATTTGTTAAGGGCAGGTGATTTCAAACCTTTCCAACAGGATAGAGACATGACACAGGTGGAGGCTCCCTCATCCAAAATGGTTCGATGGATTTGTTGATTATGAACAACAACATCGATTTGGAAAGCTAGCTGGTGGGAGAGTCGCGGTTGATGGTCGTCCAGATTAAACGTGATGTAGTTGGATGACTCAGGATCGAAAGCGCCGATAGCAAATAAGAGCGTCCTACGTTGGTTAGGACAGTGTTGTAACACTTCCAATGTGGACATGGCACACAGAGCTTGGGCCAAATCTTCTACAATATTGTAGTTTTGGGCGGCTCGTGAATTGGGATTGAAAGTGGATTTCCAGATGGTGCTCTTAGGAGGGCGTAAGATGGAGTCAAAAGAAGGTTTGTCTATCTGAAGTGGCTCGGATGGAGGGCTAACAGATGGATGATTGACAGCAGATGGTAAAGGATCTAGCGAAGAACCGTTAGCAGTCTTCGTCTTATCAGGTTTAACTGGCGTGTCGTATATCACAGAACGAGTGGTTAGATTAACTCCGTTAAACATGTAAATGTGTGCTTGGTTGGAACTGCCCCCCGGCGTGGGGGTTTGCGCAACAAAATATTGTTGTTGCGGAAAAGGCTGAGTGAGCACAGCGGGTTACGGATTTCCCTTAAAAATTTTAGCCACTTCATCGTGATGTGGGTAGTCTCGAGTGTAGTGATCGTCACTGCAAATGAGACATGGGAATTTCATTTTTCGCTGTGGTTGTTTTCCAGCAGCAGGGGTTTGTGGTTGGGTCTTAGGTTGTTCATTGTTATTGTTCTTCTTTTTTTTGTTTCTCGCTTTCTTATTGCCCCCGGGTTGTTGTGAAGGGGTTGATTGGACCACATTCACATCAGAGACTTGAGTTTGTGTGGGGGTAGAAGAGGGTGCAGTCGAACTGGGGGTGGTCGTGGAAGCGGGTCGCTGGATTGTTCTAGTAGACTGAGTAGTAGATTGAGTTTTGATAGAGCCAATAACTCCATCTGCATGCGAAGCAGTCGATGGTTTGGATGGATCGTTATTGGGACGGGTAGCGTTTGGTATCAACTCATACAGAGTACCAAATTGTGAATAGACTAAGTCCAAGTACTGAGCTCGGGCGATGGCTTCTTCCTTGGTGACCACGCTGCCCATGGCAACATCACGAGCGATCTTGGGTAATAATGATTTCGTGAACCATTCCGCTAATAATTGGTCAGGGATGAGTGCTTTGATTAGCCTTCGTCGTCTTCTCCATTCATGGATATGATCAGAGATGTGTGTGGAAGTTGTCTAACGAAGAGAGGTTAATAGTTCAGTACCTGTCTCGTATCGGATGGGCAGTTGGAAGTGTGTGAGGAAGGACATGGAGATGCGCGTGGTAATTCAATGTACCATTTTTCTGCGGAACCCGTAAGTGTCCGTTGGAAAAGACGCAAACGAATAGAATCGTCCATGAGGGAGTTGGATGAGAACCACAAATGGAAGGTCATTACGTGGTTGTTTGGGTCTTCTCCGGATTTTCCGTCGAATTTTTGGATATCAGAAGGGATCTTTGCTGGGATTGCTGGCCAAACCGAAGAATGATGAATCGGATCATTCGTTAACCGAGACAAGTCTGGAAGGTCCAGGGTGGCTAGAAAAGGTAGTTGTCGGTTAACCTGTGGGTAATGCTGGTGCGCCAGAGGAAATCCAGTGGGGCCTAATACTGGGTTATGTGGATAATTATAACTCGTGGGCCCTCTCATGTGAGGTTGGTTTTGACCAATGTACATAGGATTTGAAATTTTTTGAGAAGCCTGTGTGAGCGGAGGATAACCGGATGGGTTTTGAGGGTTATGGGTTGAGTTGGGAATTTGTCCATAAGGGGGTTGTTGCGGAGTTTGCGAATTTTGTCCTACTGGGAAGTGTGGGTTCCCTGAGAAAGGAATGCTCCAAGGGTTAGATGCAATAGGCACGGTTTGTCTCGTGGAGGCATGCAGATTTCCTTGAAAAGGGACGCTCCACAGATTGGGTGAAATGGACACATTTTGTCCTTGTGGTTGATCGTGGAATCCGACTTGAGGTTTTCCCCCAGCATGAGGGTGCCCCCCGAATGGGATTCATCCTCCGGTGGGAGGATGCCCCCCAGTTTGAGGTAGAGTTCCTGGGATTTGAGGGCCAGACGTGAAAGATTGACCAATGTTGTCGATTGGGTTAGAACCACCAAGGACAGTCCCTCCGGGTTGTTGGATAGGTATGGAACTTTCTGGTATGATTTGAGTAGTGGTTTGGGCATTGGTAGTGGTAGATGCGTTCAGTGCCCTAAATCCAAAAGGGAGATTTGGTCTTGGTGTTACGGGTGTGCCAATCGGAGTTTGATTAACTACCGCATTACTGGCAGGGATAGTCGGAATGTGCGGGGTCAATGTCGAATGGGATGTCTGGAGGGGAATAGTAGGTCTCGGGCTGACAGATGTTACGTTCGGGCCAACAGGTGGTGTGCTTGGAGCAACGATTGGTGTGGCTGTAAAAGTGGTAGTACCGGTGAAGTGATTTGGGGGTACAGTGTAGGAGAAAGGTATGCCAGCGCCTTCTCCCATTCCATAAAGATCTCGCACCAAGAGTGGTGGACTCCGAACAATGTTTTCATTCCAAAAAGGGTCATTAGGTAAAGGGTTTTGAGGAGACCCGGCCAGATTGTTAGAAGGGTTTATGACAACAAACTCTCCAGTGGAATTTAGGTGGAGGAGCTGTCGTTCATATCCTTCCGGAATGCGATAAGCCTCCGGGGATTCCGAGACAATTCTAAAATTCTCCAAAGGGATGGGAACTTCTTCCCGAGGAGTCATAGTGTTTTGAACCTCGCTCTGTTGAGGAGATGGCTCCGTAGAATGAGGGGGTAAAGGGGCGTCTCCTTCCATATTTTTTGGAGGAAGTCCCTGTAGCCTCCGCGAGTGTCGTGGAGGGTCGATGTTGGCGGAAGAAAAGATTCGACGAAAGAAATCTATGGCCAACTAGCGAAAAGAAACAACACTCGCTAAAAAATCTAAGAATCACAACCAAGCAAACAGGACCTTCTTTTGACGACCGTACTAGTTGGTGATGAAATCCAACGTCCCGTGATCAAGTCCAGAAGGGGTGGGGATAGGGTGGAACAGTTACAATGGCGACCTACTTAATGGAATTACGCCTTGGTGCAAGCTTCCACGCAGTAATTGTGGATTTACCCTCCAAGGAGCCCGAGTGAGTTTGACCAATATCTGCTCCAGGTACAGTGATACTTCTCGTCACCGTCACCTTGTGTAAGAACCTAAATATTATGGCCACTAAGGTTACCAATTCGTAGTCAGCCCCTGGGTGGGAACAATCGACAGTTCGATCCGAACATACAGGCAGGGTATCAAGCCCAAAACCAACTAAGAAGCTTCCACGCAGTAATTGTGGATTTACCTCAAAGTGATCCCCATAATACAATCCGACCACCACAATCAGTT
The DNA here is from genome assembly GCA_900067695.1 of Picea abies. Lineage (NCBI taxonomy): Eukaryota > Viridiplantae > Streptophyta > Pinopsida > Pinales > Pinaceae > Picea > Picea abies. The sequence goes on from CBVK0100753034.1 coordinate 7,707, forward strand.
AAACCACGGAGGGTTAGTCCCCGTAGCTTACCCGATTGCAACCTCGTGCGTAACCCCTGTGTGAGAGGGGGGTCCCAGGTAGACTTATACGATAACTGGATTTACTCTCCCTAACTCAGGATACTAATGTCTGTTTTGACAACTTTGGAGAGTTATGCTCACAGCCCAATCCAAAGTACTACACCTATTCTACTGTTGGTGGAGGATTCTAGCAAAGAAAAAGTTCTAGATAAGTTTTAATTAGCATTGATTTTTATGGTTGTTCTTTACACAAAGGGGTGCATGGAAGTGAAACAAATGGAATTATGACTCGGACCCAAAGAATGCATCGATCATGATAAACAGTCATTTCCTTTCGATGAATGTCTATCTATGGGAGAGAGAGAGTTCTTTCACCTACAAGCACAACTATGGAATGCCCTCAAACAATTCTTTTCTCAATCAAATCCTGATGTGATGCAAAAAATTTTAAATGCCTTCTAATATGCTCAATCAATCATGAAGATATCTTTATTGTTTGTGTATGGATGATGATCAATACAATCACAATGCCTATCTTTGCTAGTTACCTTCTTGGTATGAATGAAAACCAAACTAGCATAAGCAAAAGTCACACAAACAGTACACCCTTCGTAGCAATCAAACGAAAAACGAAAGAAAAGAAACAATCAAAGAAAAACAAACATTTTACACCCAACAAGAAAAAATTGAAGAACAATGACCTTGACTGAAAACAAGATAAAGAGGTTTTTAGTCCTTTGATGACCTTCACCAGGGTTTTACTCAATTGAAGAGAGGAGAAAAGCAATGCATAGGTTTCAAGCTTCACCCAACAGGAAAAACTCAATGCAAAAAGGTGAAGAAGGTTACAAGATCCAATCAACAAGGTGTTTATTCTTCAAAGAGACAGATGTCAAGGCTGAAAAGGAGGAACAATTGAATCACTAGATCACTCAGCAGAAGAGCCACAGAGGCAAACCCTAAAAAATGCAATTGTGGAGGGTTTTTTGGCCAAAAGGGAGCTGGCGCTCTGTTTCCAAGGGCAAAGAGCATTATAGCGCTCTATGTAAAGCTACTAGAAGCGTTGGCACTCTGATAACACTAGCTCAGGGGTGCCAGGGTCTAAAAGTCCCAGAGATGTCAAAAATTTTCAAAAATTGAGATCTGAGCTTGATAAGTATGCTGAATGTGACAAGGTAAGGAGCCAATCAGCTCATGAAACTAATCAAAGAGGGGTGAACTAGGTCTGATGCAGTCAAGGGACAGAACAAGGTCAATGAGGAGAAAAATCCAAACAAGAGGTTTCGATTCGAGGCTATCTCCCCAGTGGAGTCGCCAGTTTCTGTTGTAGGAAAATCTCCCTGTGGACAGGTAGATCACCTCTAAGGCTTGACCTTAACCCTAGACAGAAAAATGCTTAACATGGACACTGACTTCCTTTCAAATCTATCTAAACTAATGCATGAGAAGGGAGGATATCAGAAGTACCTTTCAATCGACGTTTGTCCCTGCACACTCTGAGTTGCGCTCCAATCCTTTGCTCCTCACTGAGGTCTGTGGAAGAAACAAGATACGACCACTTCCTACTCTATTTACATTAGCTTGAAAACAGATCTATCACTAAATGATAAGTTCATGTAACATCAAACACAAACTAGAAAGAAACAGGCCAAGCGAGTCATATTAATGAGAATAATGACAATAGTACTTACAATCGTAGATACGAATGCGACAGCGTTGTCAAGTCCTCTTTGTCTAACACTTGCCTGAAAGATCCACAACCTGGATAACAGTAGCTTCACTGATCACTCTCCTTTGGCTGACTGTCAGTTTCCTCCAAGATCATAAGTTTCATATGTTCAATTCTTCCTCCTTTCCACCATCATAGAGCCTATTTATATAGATTGGGAGGGGCCTAACCTCTTGAGTTATGTTTAGAACCAGTTGGGGACCTTCTCATTAGATCAGGGATCTTTTGATGAAACCAAGAATTCGAGCACAACTGCCTCCTAATCTCGAATGATCTCCCCCTTATTCTACTCAATGGGCTAACAATTGACCCAGAATAGGGAGCGCTCCCCCAAAAGGGGTATCAGAGTGTTGTAGCACTCCTGGTGTGCCTTGGGAAAGCGCCAGCACTCTTAAGATGAGCAGCGCTCCTCCAGAAGGGCCTAAGGGGCGTTATAACAGTCCTTGAATCATAGTAGAGGAGCACCAGCGCTTCTGCAGCTATAGTAGGGGAGTGTTCCCCTTCCAAATCAGTGTTTCAGGGTCCCTTTCAGGTGTCAAGAGCTATTTGATTCCAGTAGACCAGTTCTTGACCTTCAAATTAGTCATGTGAGGTGTCATAAGTGCCTCCTTAGTGTCGTTATCATGGCATCATGCATGAACATTGTTTGCGACACTAGTGATCAACTTGCAACACTTGCGAAAGTTGTAGGGAAGATGCGACACTTACGACGATTGATAGGGACAATGAGACACTTATCCATCTGAGCAATTTTGACATGTAACTGAGGGCGGTATGAATCGACACCACTACATAATGATAGATTTCATATAAAAAATATTTTTCCTTATCCTCCCAAAACTTGGAGTGATATAAATGGATGGGCTCAGCATTGGTTTGGGTCCCGCTCCAGCTCATCAGAGGGAAAGGAATCATAAAACAAATGTCATCCATAATGTATGCTGACATGTAGAAAGGGGCAGGTTTCCCTTTGTCCTTCATCGATTGATACTCTGTGATTTCCTTGGCCATATTGTCCAATATCATTTTGGACCATTTGAAAGAGAAAACTTCTGCCACTTCATGCATAATTGGTACAAATGTCAACAAGAAATGAGCAGAGTCTTTCCTCCCAAAACGTCTACAGAACATCACAGCCACATACATCATATGGGCGTTTAATGACGTTGTGGAATATATGTCATGGGTGTCTGCTCTGAAAGGGTAGTTCTCTCCATATTGCATGCATTCTTCTTTATCAAACTCCATTAATAAATCAACGTTGTAAATGTATTTAAAAGAGGAGGATAATTTATACATTGCGTGTATATACTTGGTCAAAAAGACCCGAAAACAACATTCTGTGCGTTGCAGATGCTCCTGGTTGAAATTTCAACATTCTCCAGAGCCCAGCCTATCATGTCGTTATACGGCATGAGCCTCGGACACGTGACTATTTTATGCAGCTCTGATTGAGCTATATATTTGAGCTTCGTAGCATGGGTTTATGTCACCTCGTTGCTTGAATCCTCTGGGAAGTTAATAAACTCGTATTGTAGAATATCAAACACCTGTGTCCAGAATTTCACAGAATCTATAGCTCTTGGAGAGGTGTCTGAGAGGACATTTGTGTTCGGGTTCACGCTCTCACCAGTTGTTTTAGCCATTTTTCGTGACGTCGTGATATTAGCGAGTTCAGAACTGTGTTCCCTGTTACAAGGAAACACGTAGACTTCTTGGCTTGTTGAGACTTGTTGTTCTGCGAGAATGAAAGTAGAATTCAAAATCCAATATCCTTATTCACCTTAAGTGTATTGATTTATGAATACCTTTTCTGATGATGCATTCATTTACCTTAATGAAAATATCTAGGTGGTGATCTGTGATCTTATTTGGAATCATGCCAAGGATCCATAATTAATGCCATTAATATTGGAGGTTCGCGATCCGGATCTTGGATCAATAAGATTTGAAATTTCCCGAATTGCGATTTAGCAAAAACTTAATTGCGAGATAATCCTGTTTAACCCATTAATTAATCGTGTTTATCGTTAAGTGTTTTTGGGTTTTCGGACTTCGGGATTTTGATAGGAGCATGAGACAGGATCCCCGAAAACCAAAATCGCGAAGTGATTAATTATTGAATAATTGTTTTTCAACTTTAATTAACCCTGTTTAGTGTTTAAAGTATTTTACAAGTTCGTACTTCGGGGATTCAGAATGTGATGGATGGAAAATATCCGAACTCCGAATGTCCGAAGTTATTAATTAAATTTTAATTGAGATTAACTTATTTAATTGGGGTTTATCTTTTTGTCATTTATTGTTTCGTGTATTGGCCAGTTAGATTTTATTAAAATTCCGACAAGCCATTACCCGCAGTGATGTGTCAAAGCTTACGAAGGAATATGTGTATGGTGACTAGGATCTTCTGAACACTTTTCGCTTATCGGGATTTTGAAAATGCGACATGATGAAATGCCCAAAGCGTGAAACTTCGAAGCAGTCTCTAATGGTTTAATTTTTAACAATCAGGTGGCTCCAAAAACTCAAGGAAAAAGGGATCGTTCGATCAACAGGGGAAATCAATCGACAGTGGACAGCATGCATGCCTTATGACCTAAATAGAAAGGGATTTAACATTTCAAAACCAAATTCTGAGTTATTATGAAAAAGGATAAAGTAAAGCTCAAGGTTTAGAATTTATTCATGTTCCAACACACACCATCTCACTTCCAAAAATATGGTTGTCCTAAAAGAACATCACAAACTTCAAGGGGAGCAATATCACACAATACTTCATCTTTGAAAGGCTTGATGTCATAGGGAAGACAACATTGTTGGCTAACACGGAGATCTCTTCCTTGGAAAAGTTAGCCGATGGTGTAGGGATGTAGGTGCAGTGTCATCAGTAGGTCCAGCCACTTGACAACCTCTATTGAGATCAGGTTCTTCTGACTATCTCTATTGACAATGAAATGAAGCAGATCCCCCTTTACCCACATATGTGAGTGAAAGAGGCGTTCCACTTCCTCTGGCTCTTCTGGTTCTCTTGGTTCTCTTGGTTGTACTTTGGTGGTAGTGAGAGTGGCACTAGGTTCATCATTGATAATTTGCTTCCCTCCTTCTGGATTTGATTTGGAGTCAAAATCAACCTCTGACTCGGAAGCTTTCATCTCGACCATGAGTGACTACTTGCAGCGACATTCTTCGGTGTTGTGCCAAGGGATTTTATGGTATTCACACCATTTTCTCGTGTCCTTCTTGGACTTCTCATTACCCTTCTTGTGTTCCAGCTTGGACTAGTTGTCCTAAGAGTGGACATCTTTTCTTTGTCCCTTGTTTTGTGGGTTGGGGCCACCTTTTCCCTGCTTCGGCTACGAGGCATTTATAGATCCAAACTCTTGCCTCTTCTGCTTAAATTTATGCTTGATCTTGACATCATATCTATAAGTCATACCCAATGTTGTGATGTCCATAAAATCCATTTATGTTTGAATGCATCTATGAAAAAAACTTTGATATTTGAGCACCAGATGTATCTCAGAGTCTTTGATACCCAATTTGGTGCACAGGGTATGGAAAATATTGGTGAAATCTAGTATTGTCTAGTCCCTTTCCTAACACATGGTGGTCCATCTAGTTTATTGTTCCCTATAGCTTCCAATAGGGTAGTATTGTTATTTAATGGCATCGTGGAAGGAATCCCATGTGGGGGTGACCACAAATATTGCAGATTCCTCTATGGCCCTTTTCTCAGAGTAAGTATCCCACCAGTCCTTAACATGGGGGACGACATTGAGGAGTGCAAAAGTAATATTTTCCCTATCAGAAAAATTGTGGACCAAAAAATACTCTTCGAGCAGATTCAACCATTTATCTACAACATATGCATCTATCAGTCCTTAAAATAATTAATATAAAAAATTACATGTACCTTGAAGGGGGTTACATGGCCGCTTGATGAAGATGCCTCTCCTGTGGGCAGTCGCTGAAGGATCTATGCAAAGTTTTCCATTATTTCATTCCTTTGTCACTTAAGGGCTTCCTTGAGAAACATTTTAAAAGGATCTCCTACTCCATCATCTTTCTTTTTGTCCCCCATGGGTTTTTGTTGGGCTCGGCGTGACCGATCTTGCAAAGGCTTGACTAGTTCGAGTCCCAACTTCTTGTACCCAGATCTTCTCGAGGACATGCACGAAGAAAAATAAATGAAGAGTAGACCTCTATGATACCACTGATCTGTATTTATGAGAAGAAAGAACTTATTAACATAATTAATATAATAAACACAGAGATATGGATAACAACACAGATATCTAGTGAAAAATATCTTCTATTGAATAAATGAAATAGGTTGAAACTGTAAAACTGCAGAACTGAAAACAACTTGCTCGAATGGTGGTAGCTATCTTTAAGAAGAGATGTGGTTGCTATGCACATCCGTCTGAGAAGAATCATTACAATGAGGCTCTAGAGGCCTTTTTAACATTACTCATGAATTCCAAAACACTAGGCATTCAAAAACCTAACCCTAGGAGATGAAACGCCAAAATTTATGTGGGTCCTGATGGGTAAGATGGTATCTCAACTTCCTAGAGTCATAACTTTTTCATACGACCTATGTTTTAGGCGCATGATATCTCGTTGGAAATGTATTTTCGAGAACTACACATTACATTGTCAAACTCTACCTCCGTGTATAGTTTGATTGCGGTAATCCAAAAAAAACATTGTTTAGGGCCCCAAAACAACCCTGGAAGTACAGAAAGATGTGCTGACATGAAAACATCCAAAATAAGTGAGTTGGATTAGGTGGGAGGCCACTAGTCTCCACCTGGAAGATGTGTAGGGATTCATACAACCCCTAAAGTGTAGAACCCACAATTACAAATAAATTCATAAGAACATGTTGAACTAAAAACTGTCAAGAGGAGCCAGTTGGAATAGGTGGGTGGCCACCAATATCCACCTGGATCATGTAGTCTACAAGGAGAGCACAAGATCTTAGTGAATCATGTTTAGGACTGGTGATTTCACCTCTAAAAAAAAAATTTATTCCTATCTATCCACGTGCTTCAACAAATATATTTGGGGAGGGTAATATAGATTCTCTTAAGGACAGGTTTTCTTGAGAAGTCCCTAATGTAATGGTGCCCCCATCGATTAAAGAAGTCATAAATTAATATAGGCCACATCATTCTCTAAAAAAGATCGCCCAAGGAAAGCCTCCAAATCTCTTTTATATATTAATAGTCAAGAAACATGTCGATAATGTTTTCTTTATCATTTTGACAAAGAACACACCACGATGGGCCGCTTATTCCCCTTTTCTACAAATTTGCAGACGTGAGGATATTTTTGTGAACCAAAATCCAACAAAACAAGTTTACCTTAGGCATATCGTCTATATTTCAGATCAATTTCCACATGCTATATCAAATATGTTGGAGCTCAGCTTCCACTATGATTAATTCATATCCCTTGTTAACTGTGTATTGTGAGTTTCCCCATATGCGTGAGTCTCGGGAATGTTGGTCTCTTGGGGTGCATCCCTAAAGAGTAGAAATTAATAGATTAAATAATATTGTGAGTTTCACTAGGGGGGATAGTTTCTTCAAGATACCCCAAGGGTCGTCATGAGTCTAGAAAAAGATATTGAATAGGGAAAAGAGGCCATGATCTTCAAACCAAGAGTGGAGAGGAAGGAGGGGAGCCAATAAAGGACATCACTCAGATTCTAGAATTTGATCAACCCATGAATTTATTCCATGCCCATTCCTTGGGATTCAATTAACTTTTTCTTACATTAGAGATCTAGCAGTGAGAAGGATTTTAAATATTGGAGAGCCAAAATCCATTTTGGTGAGAAGATCGAAACTTTTAAGCTTGTTTCCTTTGAAATATTTTTTCCAAATTGCTTTCTTCCACCAAGTAAATTTCCTTATTATCAACCTATAGATAAGTTTATCCCCCATAGCTCTGTTCATTAAAGTTGGTTCCCTGATTCCCATCCCTCCATGATTTTTTTCACTTGTTACAATTCCAGTTGACCAAGTGGAAGTTTTTGTGAGTCATTTTCCCACCTTGTCATAGGAATGTTTTGATTATTTTATCCATTTGATTAGAGATCCACTTTGGAGATAGAAGAGTAGGAAATTGATAGATGGAAAGAGTTGATAACACAACTTTGATTAGGATGACTATGGCGACATGATTTAACCACTGCTTTCCCCAATAGGTTAACTCTTTATTAATTTTTTCAAGAATGTATTGTCAAACCTATGAGTAAGAAGACTTGAGAGAAATTTGAATCCCTAAGCATTTGAAGGAGGACAGATTTTCTATTAAAGAGAATTGAAATACATGGGCTATGTCCCTTAAGGTCTGAGGTGAAGCATTCCATCCATAGAATTGGCATTTTATGTTGTTGACATCTCCACCTAAAGTATCGAGGAATGATTCTAGAATAATTTTAAATAGAGAATAAATAGTAATAGAAGTGCCCCCCAAAAGGAGAGTATCATATGGAAATTCTAAATGATTCATGTTTTTGACTCCTTGAACAATTTGGAGACCAGGGAGGTTCTTAATCACTCGTTCTTTCTCAAGTTTCCTGCTAAGAATGCCTTCCATAATGATGAACAGAAGTGGTGATATAGGGAATCCTTGGTAGCAACCTTAGTTGATTTGAAAGAAGGATGTGGGCCTTCCATTAACAAGAGGGGAAATCCAGGGGCTGTTGATACAAGCTGAAATCCATCCGATGAAATTTGGACTGAATCCAAAGAGTTCCATAATCTGAAAGATAAAATAGTGCCTCACATGATCAAATGTGTTAGCCATGTCTAATTTTACTACCATACCTTTTCCTTTCACCCGATAACTTCTATGGATTACCTCTTGAACAAGAACTATGTTGTCTAAAATTCGTTGATCTTGCATGAAGCTACCTTGGTTTGGGGAGATGAGTTTGGGAAGAATGTTTTTGAGGATTTGTAATTTTGGAAAGGATTTTATAAGAGGAGTTGCATAGCGAGATTGGGCGGAATTGAGAGGAGGTGGGGTTTGTCTCTTTGGAGATTAATGAGATGAAGGAGGACTTCCTATTTCCCCATAATACTGAAGAGAAATGGACATACCAGAGAATTATTTTTAGATCAGTTTTGATGGTATCCCAAAAAAAACCATAGAAGGATATGGGGAAGCCATCAGGGCCTAGTGATTTCTCAGGTTCGAGGTTCCAAATGGCTGAAAAAATTTCTTCTTCAGAAATCAGTTGCATGAGGTAAAGGTTCTCTTCTCTAGTTATTGAATTTGGAATGTGTTCGAGCATGGACTAAGTATTGGTCGGATCCACTTCCTCTCTCTAAGAGTAGAGATCCACAAAGTGATTCCGAGCAGTCGATTTGATTTCCTCAAAATCTATGATGGTGGATCCATCTTCTTGCATTATCTTCATCACATTGTTTTTGGATTGGCAAAGCTTGGCTTGGTTGTGGAATAATTTGGTGTTTTTATCCCCCTCCTTGAGCTAGAGGCTTTGGGATTTCAACCTCCAATATTATTCTTCCCTTTTTAATGATTTTTGGTATTGGCATTGTAGTTCAAATTCTTCCTTTTTGAGATGAGGTGTTATTTCAACAGATTCAGATTACTTTTTCATATTGTCTAACTTACTTTTTAAGAGTTTTTTCTCCTTGGCTAAGGAAGGAAAATAAGATTTAACCCGTCACTTTATATCTTGCTTGACCAAAATAAGTTTATGTTCCCAAATGTAAATAGGAGTACCTGAAATCTAGGATTCCCAAATGGATTGGATCATGTCCTCCACTTCTTGATATTAAAGCCATTGGGGGTTGAAGAGGAAGCGGAGGGGGCCATAGTTCGGGAGGACTTGAAGATGGAGGTGATCCAGATTTATGAGAAGAATGAAATGAAAACATGGATTTATAACATTAACACAAATACACAGTGAACAGTAACATAGATACAATAAAACTTGACTTCTATTAAATAAGAAATATGCTGAAAATTGTAAAATACAGACTGAAAACAAGCTTGTTAGAATGGTCACAGCTTATCTCTAAGAAGAGATGTGATGGCTACGCTCATTCACAAGAATATGTGTAAAATGATGCTATGAAGTCCTTTTTACAATGAACATGAATTTCAAAACCCTATACATCCAAAAACATAACCCTAGGAGATGAAGCACCAAAATTCATGTGGGACCCGTTGGGGTAAGTTAGTACATCAACTTCCTGAGGTCGTAACTTTTGCATACGATCTTTGTTTAGGGAGAATGATAACTCGTTGGAAAGTTATTCATGAGGAGATTCATTTAAGGGGATCAATAAGAGAATTTGAGGATCATGAAGGTGTTTGATCATGAAAAAACATTGTTTAGGCCCTCAAAATGGCCCCGGAAGTTTGGGACCCGAAAAACTGCTAAAAATAGTAAGTTTCCAAAAAACAGTTTTGATCCAGTTGGAAAAGGTGGGTGGGCACCAAGATCCTCCTGGATCAATCCTCCCCCCTTAGGAAGAAATGGTCTCCATTGCGTTGAGTGCCCCCATAAGATGAGGATATTTCTGTTGAATTTCGCCCCGGGTGAGCCACTTGCCTTGGTGCAGGAGCTACCCTGCTTTGAAAACCCGATAAAGTTGGATCCTCTATTGTCGAGAGTCCTTGACCTATGTGTCCATGATATGATCAGTAAATTCCTATTCCATGTAGTTAGTTTTGATCTCTATTGATGTCAATTATTCTTCTATCTCCGAGGTGTCCAATAATGGTGGAAAATAAGGCCAAAGGAGATCCACATTGAACAAGGGGTGCAAGCCAAGGAAGGGGGGAATGTTGAGATCAAAATAATTACCACCCACAGCCTTGGTGATGGTGTAAGGTCCATAACGGAGTGGATGAAGCTTCTGATGAGGCCCTATAAGGCATTCTTTCTGGAAGTGAAACCAAACTTTGTCTCCCACCTGAAACTAGTGTGGCACTCGGTGTTGATCATGGCGCTACTTGTACATGGAATTGGACTTCTATAAAATATCTTGAACCTAATGTCTGATGAGCTGGATCCACTCAATGAACCAAGTGAATTTTTTAGCTGCAGTTGGAGCATGTGACGAGTATTCCTGGGTGGCCACAAGGGGTAGTCCAACATCCATGGGACCCAATGGTTGAAATCCCAACCCCACCTGAAAGGGGTTGTGGTTGGTTGAGCTATGTATGTCTCTATTGTAACTATACTAAACATAGGGAATACTCTCATCCTAGGTGTGGGGGTGATCGGGATCTCAGGGGCTGACATCCCGATGGCTTGAATGCCAAGAGAGGAGGATCTTAGAAATTCCAATCTTGCATGAAAAGAAGCATGGAAAAAAACATGTAAATGAAGTACTTGGGAGACGAGGATCACCTCTAAAACTAATTACCAGTAAATCACTCAGAGCTAATTAATCTCACAATGAACAATAGAAAATATGAGACAAGCCAAAATGAGTAACTTGATATCATGAGAAGGCTTGCTAGGCCTTTATATAGAAAGGCTTGCTAGGCCTTTATATAGAATTACAAAATGGTCCATTGGACAAAGTCAAAAAGAGATCATTAAATGAGTCTCTATTATTAGTATAATAGATCTAACTATCCAACTAACTAAGTAGTGGAAAATAAAACCCGATACAATAATGGAACGGGCTCATTAAATGAGTCACTATTATTATTATAATAGATCTAACTACCCATCTAACTATGTAGTGTAAAATAAAACCCAATACAATAATGAAGAGGTGGGATTCTCTTTGACCCATATGGGAAACTTGTTAGCCCAATTAATTAATGAAGAGGTGGGCATCTTCTTGATCCACATGGACAATCTATTAGCTGTATAACTTTATGATTTTTGCATCCAAATTTAGACCATATACCCCCTAAAATTTGGATCATTCCTCCCCCCTTAGAAAATGATGGTCCCCATCATTTCACCCATGCTAAAAATAGAAACCCCATTATCATACCATTTTGATTACAATGTGAAAATATCCAATGAAGAGAAGCCAAAATGAGTAACTTGATATCATGAGAAGGCTTGCTAGGCCTTTATATAGAATTACAAAATGGTCCATTGGACAAAGTCAACAAGAACTCATTAAATGATTCTCTATTATTAGTATAATATATCTAACTACCCAACTAACTAAGTAGTGGAAAATAAAACCCGATACAATAATGGAAACGGATCATTAAATGAGTCATTATTATTATAATAATAGATCTAACTACCCATCTAACTTAGTGGAAAATAAAACCCAATACAATAATGGAAAGGTGGGATTCTCTTTGACCCATATGGGCAATCTGTTAGCCCAATTAATTAATGAGGAGGTGGGCATCTCCTTGATCCACATGGACAATCTATTAGTTTTATAGCTTTATGACTTTTGCATCCTAATTTATACCATATACCCACTAAAATTTGAATCAGGGGGTGCTTGGAATTGTACATGCGCAAGATGTGCACGATCATCTAGTTGACGACCTCAGTTTGGCCATTCGTCTAGGGGTGGAAGGCAGTGGACTTGGTGAGCTTGGTGTCCAACAGTGACCAGAGGCTGGACTAGAATGTACTGAGGAACCGATTTTCCCAATCTGAGATAATGGTTTGTGGGATCCCTAAGTGTACCCACACTAGTTCAAAGAAGAGATTGGTAGTGGAATCCATTGTGATGCTCTTCTTGTAGGCGGCCATAATCACCATCTTAGAAAAGTGATCAACAACCATAAAAGCACAGTCATTTCCCCGCTTAGTGGATGGAAGGCCTGACATGTAGTCCATTGAGATGGATTCCCAGATCCTGTCAGGAGTAGGAAGAAGAGTGTATAGGCCTTGTTTCTTAGTGGTGAGTTTGGAAAGAGTGCAAGACCAGATATACTTGCTGACATCCTGTCGAATTTTTATCCAGTATAAATGTCGTTGTAGCACTTCCATTGTATTTTCCACGCCAAAGTGTCATGTCGCTCGACTATAGTGGGCTTCCCAAATCATCTTCACTTGCTCGCTCGATGGGATGTAGAGATGGCCCAGATGGCACAATAACCCATCCTGGAGATGGAAATTAGTGATAGTTGTGTTTGGGCCCAACATCTGGTAGGTCTTGGTGAAGTCAAGATCTATCTCATAGAGGTGGGGCCATCTAAAGGTCTCATGGGTGCAAGAATATAGCACTGTGGTGAGTGGCGCGAATGGAGGCAGGCTAAGGAAATCAATGAGTCAGTTGGTACTTCCTGTTTTATACTTGATGTTGAGGTGGACCTGCGAAAAATATGGGGACCACTTCTGATGGTGGTCATTCTGCAATTTTCCTTGTGTTTGCATGAACTGCAGTGGATTATGATCATTGTGGATGAGTGTCTCCTTTCCGAGAATGTAATGACTCCACTGGAAGAAGTCTTTCACAATGGAGTACATTTCTTTTTCGTAAGTAGGGTACTTACGAATGACATATGATAGTGTCTCACTATTATAGGCCATGGGATGGTCGTGTTGAGTGATGATTGCACCCACAGCATAGTCTGAAGCATATGTCTCGATCTTAAAGGGTTGTTGTAGGTTAGGTAATGAAAGTATTGGGGATGAGCACAATCGTTGCTTCATATCATTGAATGCTTTATGTTGGGACAAACACCACAAAAATGTTTCCTTACCACCACCCCTGGTTATTTTGCTGAGAACCCATGCAATATGGGAGAATCCCAACATGAACCTGCGATAGAAATTGGAAAGGCCTAAGAAGCTCCAAAACTTAGTGAGCATTGTTGGGGTTGGCCAGTCATGGATGAATTGGATCTTGGTTGGATCAACATGCACACCATGCGCATCAACAATGTAGCCTAAGTACTGGACCCTGTCCATACCAAAGGAGAATTTTTCCAAGTTGGCATATAGCTTGTGTTGTCGTAGGGTGCGCAAAACCTGTTGAATATGCTACAAGTGTTCTACCCAAGTCTTATTGTAGATGAGGATGTCATCCAGATACACCACCACAAAATAATTAGTGAAAGGCCGCAATATATCGTCCATCATCCTCATGAAAGTTGTTGGGGCATTTTTCAAACCAAAGGGCATGACCAACCATTCAAAAAGACCTTCTTTTGACTTGAAAGCAGTTTTCCATACATCTGTTTATTCTATTGGGACCTGATGGTAGCCAGACTTCAGATCAATCTTACTAAATTATTTTCCCCCCCTGAGTTGATCAAGGAGATATTTGATTCAGGGAATCAGGTACCCATTATTGACTGTGATTTTATTTAGGTCTTGGTAATCAATGTAGAGTCGCGAGGTCATGTATTTATTTTGTATCAGCATGATTGGACTTCTACAAGGTGATGAACTAGGTCAGATGTGCCCCTTGTGGATCATTTCTTGAATCTGACGTTTTATTTCCTCATTTTCTAGAAAAGAGCGACGATATACTGGCCCATTGGGTAGTGGTGAGTCGGGGGTCATATCGATGGGATGCTTGACCTGACACTGCATAGGTACCCCAGTAGGTGATGAGAATATGTATTTGTATTCTTCCATGACCTTATCCACTTTATTGTGCTGCATGGAGAGGTCATTTGTGGATGCCATGGATGTGGCTACAACCTTTAGCTCACTCTGAGAGAAAATCATGAAGGACACAAACTTCCTGGTCTGAGAAATGACCTTCCTGCATTGCTTGGAAAAGATCAAGGAAATAGTACTAGGTGGGACTACCTCGTGTATCCTATACAATTTCTTGTTCAAAGTAATAATAACACTATGAGGCATAGACTCATATACAACATGACATTTCCATAAATAAGGTTGTCCCAAAATAATATCACAAACTTCAAGGGGAGAAAAATCACACAATACCTCATCTTTGAATGGCTTGATGTTGTATGACAAGCGACACTGTTGGCTAACGCAAAGATCGCTTCCTTGACGGAGCCATCCAATGGTGTAGGGATGTAGGTGCGACGTTTTCAGTAGGGCTAGTCGCTTGAAGACCTTTGATAAGATGAGGTTATTATGGCTATCTCTATCAACGATGAATTGCAATGGAGATCCTTTCACCCACATCTATGAATGAAAGAGGTGCTTTCCTTCCTCTGGCTCATCAGGTTCACCAGGATGAATATTTGTGGTAGCGACGGTGGCACTGGGTTCTGCGTTAATGATCTGTCTCCCCTTTTCTAGTTATGAATCAGATTCAGAACCGGGATCTGATTCAGAGGATTTTACCTCAGCTACCAATCACTGTTTTGAGTGGAAATCAACATTTTTATGCCAAGGGATCTTATGGAAGTCACACCACTTCCCAGTATATTTCTTCGTCTTCATATTGTCCTTATTTTCTTATGGCTTGGACTAGTTGTCTTGAGGTTTCCCATATTTTCTATGTAATTTGTTCCACGAGTTAGGGATTCCCTTTCCCTGCTTCTACTGTGAGGGGTTCCCAGACCCAAATTGTCGTGTCTTTTTTTTAAGCTTATGCTCTATTTTGACAACATATTGATAGGCCGCACCTAAGGATGAGATGTCCAAAAACTCCATTTATGTATGGATATATCTATGAAAACCACTATGGTACTTGAGCACCAGATGTCACTCATAATATTTGATCCCCGACTTGTTTCACAAGGTATGGAAGACATTGGTGAACTCTGACACTATTTGGTCTCTTTTCTACATCAATGTGGTCGATCTTTTATACAAGTAGTCATAACTTCAAATAGGGTAGTATTGTTCCTTAATAGAATCCCTAAAGGAACCCCAAGTGGGTGCAACTGCAAATAATGTGGATCCTTTTATTTCCTTTTTCTCACAGAAAGTCTCCCACCAATATTTGACATGAGGGACAACCTTGAGGAGCAAAAATCTAATATTTTATCTACCAAAAAAGTTGTGGATAGAAAAATACCCTTCTAGAAGGTTTAACCATTTATCTACGACATCTGCATCTATTTTACCTTCAAATATAGGAACATCAAAATTGATTTTTACCTTGAAGGGGGCGACACCTCCACTTGAGGTGGATGTGTCACTTGTCGACATTCATCGATGGATTTGTGCAAAGTTGTCCATCATCTCATTCCTCTGTCGCTCAAGGGATTCCTCGAGCAACATTTTGAAAGGATCTCATGTCCCTTCATATTTATTTTCTCCCTCCATGGATTTTTTCTTGGGTATGAAAGAGTATTTATCCTCAAGAGAAAAAAGCTCGATACTCAACTCTCTATACCCTGACTGCGTCTGGGGCATGCATTAAAAAACGACAAGGAGCACACTACTTTGATACCACTGATATGGATTTATGAGCGGAACGAAATGAACCCACAGATTTATAAAATTAACACAGAGACACAGTGAAAAATAACAGATATACAGTAAAACTTGACTTCTATTAAATAAGAAATATGTTGATAATTGTAAAATGCAGACTGAAAACAAGCTTGTTAGAATGGTGGAAGCTTATCTCTGAGAAGAGATGTGACGACTATGCTCATTCGCAAGAATATGAGTACAATGAGGTTGTTAAGGACTTTTTACAATAAACATGAATTTCAAAACCCTAGACATCCAAAAAACTAACCCTAGGATATGAAGCGCCAAAAGTCACGTGGGCCCCATTGGAGTAAGTTAGTACATCAACTTCCTGGGGTCGTAACTTTTGCATACGATCTCTATTTAGGGTGCACGATAGCTCATTGAAAATGTATTCACGAGGAGCTTCATTTAGGGGGATCAATAAAATCCTTTGGATATTATTGAGGTTATTGATCATGAAAAATGTTGTTTAGGCCCTCAAAATGGCCCCAGAAGTTTGGGACCCGACAAACTGCTAAAAATAGTAAGTTGCCAAAAAATTGTTTTGAGCTAGTTGGAAAAGGTGGGTGGATACCAAGATCCTCCTAAATCATAAGGGATGTTGGTTTGTGGTCTGATATAAGTGATGGGAGGATATAGGATTTCATGGAGGCGTTCTAGTGAATAAAGCTACTATGTGACCAAGAACCAGTCCAGTATTGTCGCTATATGCCCAGGACCAACACACATATTAGACCAAGTGAATTTCCCTCGCTGTGAGGGCATGTCCAATAAGTCCCAGTCCATAATTATATCTCCCATGTTGTCTCTGAAGGGGTCTCTCCTGAAAATTCCCCCTCGCTTCTCTATACAATTCCTTATAA